>JBAKBP010012441.1:15000-67502 GCA_037953745.1 Lithodes maja
AGGTTTCTAAATACCCCTGATGGTAACAAAGACTTTAAAGTATCCCTAATAGGCTCAAAATTGCGTCAAGAACGTGAGAGGGTTAATTGCTGGAGACCTTTTTTAAAGTTGAATAAAATCGTCTAATAGCAGCCATAATAAAGTTAAAAAGACGTCGCTGTTACAGAAGTTGTTAACCTCTATAAAGCAGGTATCACACGAGCGCATTTTAACTCAACATTTATCCTCAACACTGGTCTGGCAGCTAATGAAGTCAACTTTTAAAATATTTCCTTTGCATAAATTCATATATCATCAGTCTAGTTTTCGATACCAGTGCAAAATATTCCAGAAATGTTGCCAGAAAAATGTTGATCATGGAATGTTGACTATAAAAGCTCTCGTGTGATACCGGCTTAACCCACAAACGACTAGAGTAATCCAGGGTAGCCTACTTATTACCGAAACTACCACTAATTCTTTCTAAAATGTTAAAGGCTATTATAGAATAAGGATGTTGCAAATATCAAAATAACATTTGTTTCAACCTCCGGAAATACATTTTATGTGCACTACATAAAGCACTGTAAAAAAAAAAAAAATCCCTATAATTCTCCCCATTGACGGCAGTAAAACTCTTATTAACCCCTTCTGTACCGACGACGTCTTTTTATAATACTTTGGCAACAATTAGACGGTTTTGTGTAGTTTAAAAAGGATCTGTAGTAGTAAAACGGGTTGAGATAGCTTGAAGCCTGTTAAAAGGCCTGGTTGAGATAGTTTGAAGCCATATTATTGCTAGAGGTCTTTCCTAAGCTGAATACAATCGTCTAATAGTGCCCAGCATAAGATAAGAAGGGCGTCCCTGGTACTGAAAGGGTTAAGATCGTTAGATAGATACCGGTATTGGGAAAACAAAAATCAGAAATTCCGGAGATTGTAAATTTGTAACTAATTTCAACTACGGTACCTAAAACCAAAAAGAAAAAACCATGGGAACTTTATAGTCTATATTTGTCCAGGTGAGGGTAAATTGCCATGTTTCTATCTTTGTTACTCGGCTATAAGGTAGATTTTGTAGCGAAAGATGATGGTTATTCTGAAAACTTGGCATTAACCCGGCAAGCGCGATAGGCCTCACGGAAGGCTTCCTATAGGGAACGCGATAGGCCTCACGGAAGCAAGACCATAAAAAAAGCTTTCCAAAAAAAAAAAGGGCCTATCAAAACAAAGGAATTTGTCTCTAGGTGAGATAATTCCCCTCCAGTACTCATCCATGTAAATCTCACCCACCCACCTCCCCTCCTTCCCCACCTTATTCCCCCCTCCCTCCCCTCCTCAATTATCACCTATTTTCCCTCTTATTATCATAATTTATCGATTATTTTTCTCTCCCGCGATAATGTAGCACAAGTGGGTTGCAGAAAAGATCGTTATGTAACACCCAGACACCGGCCCACACCGCCCCGCTCGTCTCAGTTACCTCACAGACAGCGAGAGAGGAGGGTTGCCTGTGTCTCTCTCTCGAATGAGATTATGACCGGGTGGCCAATATCTTCGTTTTTCACCACCCAAATGCTTTTCCCACTTATTTTAACACTCTTGAAGGTTCATATATACATCATATATGTAAAATAAAAGCATACCGAAAACAAATAATGCTCTATATTGTAAATATAACGAATTCTGTCAGAATCCAAGGCTAGAAATGCACAAATAACTACCCTAGCCCCTAGGTCTATTTAGCGCTTGTCAGGTTAATACGACACACAGCCATAGTAGTTTCATATATGGCCATTAAGGGGAGATTTCCACTTGAGAGATTTTTTTCTGGACTCCTTTCTCCCTCATGTTTGGCCCCATTGCTTTTCTAATTTTAAGATGTTCGCTCCATTATTTTGACGATTTTAAGAACCTTCGACCCATTTCTGTCAATTTTAAGGCCTTTCGTGCCATTTAGGTGTCGATTTTATCCTGGCGAGCGACAGCGAGCCTGTAATTTAAGAGGTACCGGCTTTCAGCCGGGACATTTTTCTACCGAAAAATGTACAAATTTATCTTGAAAGGGGCTCAAGGGGGTGTAATCTTAAGTTTGATGGATATCCAGAGACCAAACTAAAAACCTCTCCTTAAGTATGAGAAATCAGCTAATAAGAGATTCAATTTACGATCATTTTTTTTTTTTTTTTAAGAGACAATGAACGGAGGAAGGAAAAACACAGATAAAACAAAAAGGTCCATGTGCCTAAAGGCATCCTCCATTCATAAAATGTTTGTAACAACTGGATTTAAACATTTGTAGATTGTAAGTTTGTGGAAAGCAATTCGAGGGAAGTGAATTCCAAAGAGTAGTAGCTCTGGGGATAAATTAATTCTGATAAGCAGAAGTCCTGCATTGTGGAGGAGAAAGTGTAAATTCATGGGCGCTCTCAGCTGCCCTAGTTCTACGGGGAAAGATGTGGAGAGGCGGCACAATTGAAGCAAGTTCCTCAGAACAATTGCTGTGAAAATATCTGTAGAATAATGCAAGGGATGCAACGTTTCTTCGTATGGATAATGTAGGAAGGTCCTGTGTGATTGCAGGGTTATTGATTAATCTAATAGCTTTATTTTGAATTTTGTCCAACTGCCTCAATGCAACCACTCCACTTCCACCCCACAGAGTTGAACAGTAATCCATCTGAGAACGCACATGACTTTTATATATTACGGCCAACTGCTCGTCAGTGAAGAATTCTCGAACTCTGTACAGGAGTCCCAGTTTTTTAGAGGCATTCTTAGCAATGCTTCTAACATAATGTGTCCAGCTCAAGTTAGTAGTTAATGTTACACCGAGAATGTCAATACTAGGGGAAGTGGGAATATTTACATCATTAAAAAATATATGGGAGTCAGTGAGATTCTGTCGGTTAGAAAATTGAATGTACTGAATACTCTGCTATTCACCAAAAATAAATTGTAATTATCATTATTATTTGGTAGGATAGGTATGTATAGGTAGGTTGGTTAAATAATTGGTGGAATTCATAGGGACTTGAATCTTGTTGAGATAGTTAAATTTTAAAAATGCATGGATCTGAATGATGAAATTAAATATTGTTAACCCCTCGAGTACCAGAGATGCACCTTATGCATCGGCAATGTATGTAATGCTAAACCCCAGAGCCGCATAGGGTGCGTCGCAGTTAATTACTCCGGTCCTATTGCACCTAGAGGGCTCAGATTTATATGGGAACTGGTTAAGTATCCCACGCAGCAAAGCCGATGGTTTGAAACCCTCAAAGTCCAGCTGCGTACGCATGAGCGCGCAAAAACCTGTTTTTGCATGTTTTTGCCTACCCATCTCCCCATGTTAATTCCGACTTTCGGGTGCCCCGTAGGACCCCTTAATGACCTAGGGGATAATTTGTTTTAGTTTTTTCCTTAATTTCTAACCTATTCCAGGTGTTTTCTGGAAAACAAAATCTTTTGACAAATTGCTGGTCCTGGAGTGTCATTTATATTATATTGCCTGGTGCTCAGTGGATTAAGCAAAACTAGGGGATGCCGGGAAGCCTAGACTAAAGACTGAACAAGTGAACACGTTGTGTGGGTACCGAGTACGGTTTTATAGTAATTTAAAAATAGACAGTCTTCAATGCTGCGGCCAA
This sequence comes from Lithodes maja, assembly GCA_037953745.1. Taxonomy (NCBI): domain Eukaryota; kingdom Metazoa; phylum Arthropoda; class Malacostraca; order Decapoda; family Lithodidae; genus Lithodes; species Lithodes maja. The sequence goes on from JBAKBP010012441.1 coordinate 18,630, forward strand.
ACTAATTCACCAATTTCAATTCTGCTGGTACCAAAACGTTCAGAATTGCGAGCCTCACCCAACTACGCGAAAATGGCTTTGATCATCCGCATAGTTTTCAAGATATGGATTTTTAACTATATTTTGAAGTTTTTTCAAGATTGCTTTAAAAAAACGTGTGCAAAGCAAAACCTTTTCCATAACATTTGCGGACCATTAGTAGTGGAGTCCATATAAAAAAGCCCAATCATTTCCTATGAGTGTGAAGGATAGTATTTACGTTTTAGATTGTTCGGGAAACCGGCTGCCACGGACCTGTTTGGCCGCCATTTTGGATGTTTAGCATATCAAAAGTTGCACAATATATAAACGCAACATGTGTGAAAGTTTGGTCCCGATCCGACAATAGATTCCGAAATTATTGCGTAAAAACCGGCGTGAAAAATAATTTGGAAGAATAAGATTTAACGATTACAATAGGGGTTCTCCGCTAGGGTTCGAACCCCTAATAATAATAATGATAATAATAATAATAATAATAATAACAATGATAGTAATAAGACAGTAGATGTGCTGTCTTCGCATTTACCGTATCTGTAAGTGGTATGGGAAGACTGAGCATAATGGAAGGACAAGGTGGAAGAGCAAAGTCGGAGAAGCAGACCAAGAATGAGATGGAAGGATGGACTTGAAAGGTGTATGAGTGTACATGGTATGGGATGACTGAGCATAATGAAAGGACAAGGTGGAAGGGCAAAGAGGGAGAGGCAGACCGAGAATGAGAGGGATGGATGGAGTTGAAAGGTATATGAGTGAAAGTGGTGCTTGGTGGGAGGAGGAGCGCCAGCTGATAGATGAAAGAAGACCATGGAGTAGTCTGGCAATAGATAGATAGATCATGCATATTTTAATCAATCAATAGAATCTATAGTGGTGTGTATTTACTGTGATGCATTACAGTATATACTTTTGTATGACCTAAATAGATATAAAACTTTGCTTATTTTCCTATTTTTACCAACTTTATTTGTTTTAAAAACACTAACAATAAATCCAATATGTCAGGATTCTAAAAACTTTAAAAAAAATAATAATTGTTTAACAAAAGTTCATATTACACAAAATAAATCTGAAAAATATATAACTCTTAAAGGATCTAAATATTAATCCTTTTCTTTGCATTGCCAATTGTAATAGATATACAAATCTATGATATTTTCCCTCCGTCGTTGTCGCAGTATGTACCAATAACAAGCTCATGTGTTTAATTAATATGAATTACTAAAATAGTTTTTGGTATACTGACTTGAAAGTTGGCAAATATATTAAAGGGGTTCAACGAAACAAGCATTTTAAATGTCACGGGCCGATGTAGTCTTTGAGAATGTACTTTTTTGTATCAATCACTGAACTACGAAATCGATAAAATAACTCAAAGTATACAGATATGCTTGAAAATGCAATGTTATTTTATACCATTATTTTTAACACTTAAGGTGCGGGCATATTTCCGCCATATTAGGGCTCATTCAGGCACTCCTGATTGATTAGGCAAGTGTCTGAATAAAATTAAATGTATTCAGGGAAAAACTAGACGAAAATAGGTTTAAAATTACACCAGAACGAGATTCGTAGCTCGCGGGGTTCACCCACAGCGCTACCATAGAGTTTGGTGTGGTTTGTGGGATGAGGAAACTGAAGGTGAACGTCAATAAAAGTAAAGTAATGTGTAATAGGGCTGATCGTAGGGTGAATATAGATGTGAGGCTGGATGGGGAAATATTGGAACAAGTAGAGTGTTTTAAATATCTAGGAGGAACGATGAGCAGTAGTGGAGGTATGGGAATGGAGGTAAAACAGAGAGTGTGTGAAAGAAGAAAGGTTTTCGGAGCAATGAGAAGTATGTGGAAGACGTGAAATCTAAGAATGAAAGTAAAAAGTGCAATGTATCAAGGAATTGTTTTGCCAACAGTGATGTATGGGGCTGAAACATGGGCTCTGAAGGAAAACGAGAGAAGAAAGCTGGATGTGATGGAGATGAGCTGCTTGAGGAGTATGTGTGGAGTTACACGTAGAGACATATTGAGGAATGGAGAGATACGTAGGAGAGTGGGGCAGCAGGAACATTTGTCAGCCAGAGTGGATAGAAGGGTGCTGAGCTGGTATGGTCATGTTGAACGAATGGAAGATGAAAGGCTTACAAAGAGAACGTGTGAGTCAGATACAAGGGGAGGTAAAAGGGCAGGAAGACCCCCCATTGAGATGGAGAGACTGTGTAAGACAAGCTTTGGATGATAGAGGAATGACTATAGATCAGGCAAGGGAAGTGGTAGTGAACAGGAATTAATGGAGAATGCTTGTGAATACAGTAGATAGGTGAACATGTGGTCATTTGGGGGAAGGGGTGGGCGCAAGTTGGACTAGAAAATAGTCCATCAGGCGCCTGGCCCGGGAAGACGATTTATATGTAGGGTGCACCTGGAAGTGTAGTGGGCGGGATTGTGACTTTGGCTCCACTGCATGTCTGCCTGCCAAGATCGGAACCTCTCCGGGTGGTCGGGGGCCGGGGGAGTGATAGAGGGACCTTGGTGACCTTGGTCTCTGGGTCTTCTCCTGGATGACCCAGATGTGTGTGAATTTGTATTTTGTTTTTGTGTGTTCATTGTTTTCTGTTGTGTTTTGTGTTGTCCCTATTCTTGCTCTGTCTTGAGTCAGCCACTCCACCCAAAAAACAAAAAAAAAGATAGAAAGGAAAAAAGAAAACAAAAATAGGAAATCTAATTACACGCTGGGAAACGGTTGCAAAATTATTGGTAAATCTTTAAACTCACACGAATATAAGAATTTCTTCTTCAATCGAGTTGTCAACTTGTGGAAAGGGCTTCCCCGAGACGTTATAGACTGCAGCACCGTTGATACTTTTAAACATCGCTTAGACAAATATCTTGCATCAAACCCGCGACTGACTGCGTTTGTAAATTAATAACTATATTTTATTACCCCCCCCAGACTTAACATGGATTATTGCATATACTGTATATATACGGTCCGGACGGTGTTCCTCCTGTTGTTCTCAAAAACTGTGCTTCCATGCTGACTCCCTGCCTAGGCAAACTCTTTCGTCTCTGTCTATCCTCTAACGTCTTCCCTTCATGCTGGAAGTTTGCTCACATTCAACCTGTCCCAAAGAAGGGTGACTGCTCTCAACCCTCCAACTATCGTCCAATTGCTCTCATCTCTTGTCTTTCTAAAGTTTTTGAAACTATACTTGCTTCCAATTTTCTTAAGCATTTCTCTTCTCATAATCTGCTCTCAGATCGCCAGTATGGCTTCCTTAAGGGTCGCTCTACTGGTGATCTTCTTTCATATCTTACTAACTCTTGGTCATCCTCCTTTCGGGACTTCGGTGAGACTTTTTCTATTGCACTAGACATATCGAAAGCCTTCGATAGAGTCTGGCAAAAATCTTAAATTTTTAAACTACCCTCCTTAGGTTTCTATCCCTCCATCTGTTCCTTTGTCTCTAATTTCCTTTCCGGCCGTTCCATAGCCGCGGTTGTGGACGGCCATTGTTCACTTCCTCACCCTATAAACTCCGGTGTTCCTCAGGGCTCTGTCCTATCTCCTATTCTCTTTCTAATTTTTATAAATTACCTCCTTAACTGTACCATAATTCCCATCCATTCATACGCAGACGACTCAACCTTACACTACTCCATTAGTTTTTCAGAACGCCCCAGCTAGCAATCCCTCAACGACAAACGTAATGAAGCCATAGAACTCTTAAATTCTGATCTAAATACTATTTCCAATTGGGGCAGAGAAAACCTTGTTAACTTTAATGCTTCCAAAACCCAATTTCTCCATCTATCTACCCGTCAGGATCTCCCAGCGGACTATCCCTTATTCTTCAACAATACAAAAATCAACCCTTCATCTTCTCTCAATATTCTTGGTGTCTCTTTTTTTTCTGCTCTCATTTGGAAGGACCATATTACCATTCTTGCTAAGGCAGCCTCCCAGAAGCTAGGTGTACTCAACCGCCTTAGGGGGTTCTTTTCCCCTGCACAGCTTCTTGCTCTGTACAGGGGCATAGTGCGTCCTTGTATTGAGTATTGTTCACATGTGTGGGGAGGTTCCTCTCACACCGCTCTCCTAGACAAAGTTGAAAGGAAGGCCTTTCGTATCATTAACTCCCGTCCACTCACCAACTCTCTGCAATCTCTCTCTCTCCGCCGCAATGTTGCGTCTCTCTCGCTATTCTATCGCTACTATAATAATCAGTGTTCCTCAGAGCTATCCCAGTGCATACCACCTCCTTTACGTAGGGCACGTGGTACCCATCTTGCAACTCAATCCCACCCCTACTCTGTGCAACTCTCCAACCCAAGGGTGAAACGTTACTGTCAAACTTTCTTCTACTCAACAGCTGAGCTCTGGAACTCTCTCCCAGAATCAGTCTTTCCCTCTTCCTATGACTTAAATTGCTTCAAACTCCGTGTGTCCAGGCATTTTGGCTCGAACATCCCTTGATTTTGGCCCTGTCACTCTTTCAACTATGGGGGAGGCACTCGCTATAGGCAGTTATGCCTTTTGCCTCCCTCAATCACATAGAAAAAAGAAAACAAAATATATTACTAAGACGTTACTTTTTTTTTCCCAGATACATTAAAGATCATGTATAACTGTGTTATGTTACTAACCCATCTGTCCCCTACTAACTTCCTAATCCTGCCACGGACATTATTTCCAGGGCAGTAGTTCCCTTTCTAATTTTCCCTTACCCACTCTAAACCACTGTTTGGACACTTGATTCTCAGTGTTTTGGAGGACAAGCAGCCTAGCGGGGTCACTAGATTGTTGTTGATTGATTTCTTTTGTACGCCTTACTCAACACAACTCACATGCAGCACATATCTCTTCCTTAAACACTTTGCTCATCTCTTCCACTTCCTCCATACCCTCCAGGTCAAACCTACCTAGTTGTCTCTCTACTGCTCTCTTGTACTCTTTCCTGATCTCCTCCTGCAACCTCTGAGCCACTCCACCCTCTTCGTCACTTCACCTTCCTCTCACCTCCCACCAGCTTTCCTGACCAACTTCCTTTGTATCCTATTTTTAGCTTGAGATGACAGGGCTTGAAAATGCAATACCGAAGCAGACCACAAACCCTTTTCCATCAACCGAAGGACCGACTACTTCCACACATAGAATTGCGTCCATAACAGACCGGAAGATGGACCGGAAACAGTCTCCCCTGGACAGCAGCAACAACATACCTCAGTCACCCGTATCACAGCTCCAGGGAAAATGCGCGGCTTCCGATACGCTTAAGGTACGTATGGTAAGACATCCGCCACAGTTTGCTGGTATTTACCCTTAGGCGCCAGGTGAGCAATGGCCACCAACACCTGGCCCGGATTTACACTATGAGGGAGAAGACTTTATGCAAATGCGACATCAACCTCCTTCGTTCCTCTCCAGTTACCCTGGCAGTTCCACTCATCACTAACACCGCTAGGCTAGACAATGTTTACAATCCAGCTAGACAAGAGGACAAACAGACAGCTCCATACAAGCCTCTAAATAGAGAGAGGCCTCCAATACTGTAAATAATTTATCCTATTTTCACTTAAGCCTTAGGCTATTTATTTTATTATTAATAAATAAAACATACCATTCACCACATAACCATGCATGCATTGTATTTTTAAGGCTATAAACAACCACGTAATAAATCAGAAACTATATTTCTCATGTTCCGGAAACACCTGACTTGTCACTCTCTGTGAAATCAAATACTACCGGGCAGAAAACAGGGTAAAGTTAGGCAAGTCGTGGCACTGTGTCTCATGGGTAACCTGTGGGGGAGTATACGTGAACAACTCGGCCGGATAGCACCATCCGTAGAGGCTAGCCAAAATCCTCTTAGATCATGCCCTTCAAGCTGCGACGGTGTCTGGACGAGAGAGTGTGTGTAGGCTGTACCGGAAATGACCTACGCTAGTACTACCTGTGAGAGGGTACTCTCGGCCACCCCCTCTTGGCAAACAGGCCAAGACGGACCACGCACTCAGTCGCCCCCACGTGTGTCAGATCTCTACAAGGCTACTCTCTACTATACTCCGACTCAAATTAAGTGCTTCTTGTTTACTTATTGTGTTTTGTGATTATTGCAAAGGTTGTGTAGGATATGTTATGTGTTCAAGTTATGTAAATACCTGAGATCTTTTATTCTCACCTTAGTCCCTTTGTTACTCGTGTCGAGAGTACATACAAATGCTATCCTGGGATTGATTTATATATGTACTGCGTGATATATATTCATATATTGCCACTAAGGTTTATATATATATCCATTCGGCCATATTACCCGCACACTACATGTAAATATTATGAACACCCCAGGCAGATCTGATACTAAGCTAATAGGACTATCAGGGTACGTAAATCGTAAATCGTGTATAAATGTTCACAGAGAGTGTTATCTATCTGTCTCTTAGTTAGATTAATTTTATTTATGTTTCCTGGCTTCACAACCAGTTTAAAAAATTTATTCGAATTTATAGTAATTCTATTTCTGACCACATCGCGTCAATGTTTCAATGTCGAAGGCTCTGTCTTTCACACGAGACTAATTATTTATTTACTTAGTTCCCTGAACTATTATTACCAAATCTAACTATATGCGTTAGTAGAGAATTAAACCCTCTCTCTTTATTAATAACTCATTTGTTATTTACCATTCAGCTGATATTCTTATTTTATATATTCTACTTCACTGAGACGGTGTGACCTCAGTATTATTGACCCTACCTCGAGTCATGTTGTACCTCGCATTAACCTTGACCTCAGGATATCAGCTATTATTTGAGACTACCCGCTCTGTTAGCATTGATGCTATACTTATATAATCATCATATGTTTATTCAATTATGATTTATTAATTATTTTGGTGAATTGATTTATTTACCATCCATGCTTTAAGACCATTATTATTCATTCTTGAAGTTAGGTTCGAGATTATTTCTGTATAAATACGACTCAACCATTTACCAATTATTATCTATGCCAGTGCCCTGATATAAAGTGAAATAAAAACTTGTGAAACCCAACCGCGTATTCTGTATCATTGGTAGAGATTGAGGAGATTTATAATTGTATATTGGAGTCAGCTGTGTTCCTGCTGAGTGTTATAGTTCTAAAAAGCTTTCCTAGGGTGGAAAGATAGAACTGACTTAATCGAGCAAGAATTATTGCCCGGCATAACATAGCTACTACTACATAGTGGTCAGACAGACCCCCCCCCCCCCAATACCCCTATACACCCTAGCATCCAGCACAGAATTATTGATTCATTCATCCACACATATATAAGCAATCAGTGCCTTTCGTTCTTGCACTGTCCCATTCCTCCTCCTCCACACCACTTTCCATGTGTACCTGTGTATCATTCTGTGTTGGAAGAAGGTGTTGGCTATCCACAACCTCCTCCCCACACATACATCCACAAGTGCATTACCATTTCCATTCACCTCTGACGGAAAACCCATGCCTCCCACCACTCCATCAACTTTCTCATCACCCACCTTCCCATTCATATCCCCAATCAGAACTATTCTTTCACTGTTGCTAAACTTATCCAGGCACGCCTCAACATTCATCCAAAACTCCTCTTTCTCTCTTACAGTTTTATCCTCTGTCGGAGTATACGCACACACAACCATCCACGTTTGTATTCCTACTTTCATGGTGATGGAATGTTCAGTGAAGTCAATATATAAATTAAATCCAAATCAAATCTACATCAAACTAAACTGAATCTAAATTGAATCTAAATTGAATCTAAAGGTCTCTCACATAAAGATATATTTGAATAATAATGATTAGGTAATCAAATACCGGGAATCAACTTACCAACATCCACACAAAACAATAAGGCTGGGAAATGGCCGGTAAAGATGGCGGGTGGTAGTGAGCGGCACCAGAGCACGCTCAGAGGAAATAAATGTTAAATGATCATGAGTATGAGAAAACAGGGCTTATCTGTCAGTCATGGCATCGGTGAGAGCGTCTAAGATGATGATGTGTAAGGAATTCTGGCCATTTGCTGTATCTATAGGTACTATAGCAGAATTAACGGAAACGGAAAAATATGTTGACTGGGTGAAGTCTATGAGTGCTCTGGGGTCCCTTGGAACCCCTTCTTGCTGCCTGGCTACCGCGAGCCCGGACAAATATTGTACTGCATCTGAGTTGCTAATACGATAATTTAATACATATGATAATAGTAATATATACTGCATAAGACCATTTATTACATAATAGCATATTAGGCCTTTCATATTGTTAACATACAACTTACAATATTATTATCACAATCTTAATTCCTATCCCTTAACCATAGAAATTATCATTAACCAACTGCCTATCTAGCTGCATCATAGAGACGAATGTTAGCATATAAAGTATTACCTATCTATCGTATTACACGATACACTCCCCCTCACAAGAAAACCTGAATTCCACCTTAAACTAAAGTTACCCAGAGGTAGTTTTCTGATGCCACATGTTAATGGTGCTATCAGTAGCGTATCTGGGATGTGTCCCGGTCCAAGGGTGATCACCATCTACTTGTAGTGAATCATCTTGTTCAGAGTCTTCGGACCCAGCAACATCAGGTGGAGCATCAGATTGTAAAGTAGAATCGAGCTCCAAAGAATACAAACGTGCAATTGGACGAACAGTGGTTACAGTGGCTGTCTTCAACAGCGCCACCCGCTCCACAGAGTCTTCCCCCTTATACACCTCCAACACACGGCCCAATTTCCAGTATAAACAAGGACTGTCTTCACAAATTAAAACCACTTCACCAATAGAAGGTGCCGATGGTCTACCAGAGGGCATTATACTCCTTTCCCTCAAAGCTAGCAGATATTCATGAATCCACCTCTTCCTAAAATCCTCGATAACTTTCGATATATTCTGGTACCGATTTGATACTGCTGCTTCAGAATACAACGAAGGGTCCTCTAGCTCCATAATTAACTGGAAATCAGAAGGAAATTAAGTCAATTGTGTACCGTAGAGTAAGTGTACTGGCGTTAATGGCAGTGGTTCTTGCAGGTCGGTGTAAACATACGTGAGCGGACGGTCATTCACGACTGCTCCTATTTCAGTGAGGACTGTCATTAACTCACTCTTTTTCAATAAAGCACGTCCTACTACCGCCCTTAGTCCTGATTTAACTACACCTACGCACCGTTTCCACATACCACCAAACTAAGGTGCCTTAACTGGGATGAACCTCCACTCGCATTTTTTTTTCTCCCATAAAAGCAATGATTGTTGGATCACTGCTCATATCCTTGAGGTATCCAGATGCCTGAATAAAGGTAAGAGCATTATCACTAAGCACTAGTTGAAGGAACGACTGATGCGCACAAAACCTCCTAAATGCCAATATGAATTCCTCACTAGACATATTGTCACATAATTCTAAGTGTACCACGCGAGACGTCGCACAGGTAAACAATAGTATATAGACCATATCTTGTTCTCTCGTCATCAATGCACCAGTGTAATCTAACCCTACAGCTTGGAAGGGTTCGATATGTTTTACACAGCATTCAGGTAAAGGCGGAGCTGGTCCAGTCACATAAGGTTTACCCTTTAAAACCCTTGTCTGGCGGCGCCGGACTTAAGTCGGTCTAGAGAAGAAAGGACTATGTGGCGGGGACCAACTTCAGGCGGTGTGCAATTTTGAGCAATATTTGGCTCTGAGAGAGAGACGAGCGGTGGGAGGAGCGTAGGTCGGCTCTGACTGTTCGGCACGGCTCCCGCGCCAGCACTGGGCCCGCCTCCACACACACCCACGCTCACTGCCTCGCTACACAGGGAATTATGTAAGGATATTACCGTATTTTAGGGATTTTTCCTTCGTCTTGCACGATCGTTGCAAGAGAACGCGTAGTCGTAGAAGGATGGTTCTGGTGTCATTGGAAAGCTCAATTATCGCTTTTTCAGTGATACATAATTGTATTAAGCTCTGGCTCTTGTTTATGCATGAAAAAGAGCACAGAAACAAGGTCGTTTAGGGTAAAACCACCCGCTTGGCGGGTAGTAGAAGTTACTGACGGGCCCGCTCGTAAGGCGTTAATCTTTTGCATATCACACATTTCTTTACTACGCGTCGAGCTACTTGTCAAACTCTGGGTATCCACCATGTGAGACACAATTTCGATATGATGTAATGAACCCTGTAGTGTTTTACCTCTTCATGTGTGCGTTTTGCCAATAGGTCAGTGACATGATGTATAGCTGGCATAGGTATAGGACGATTGGTGCCGTCCGTTACACCCGACCACTTCAGGAGTCCCTCACACCTGATGAGGTCATTATCCAGGTGCAACATCAGTTGACGCACCAAGTTTGACATTGTTAATTCATCATAGCTTTGCAAAGAATCTTGTTGTGGCGGGTACTGATCGTTTAGTTCCCTTGATACAGTCCGTAAAACAATCCAATTCTGGTTTGATGGACTTAAATATACTTGACAGGAACGTCCCGAGTAGGTTCTATAAGCAGTAAAAATGGTATTCAAAGGTTCAATATAATACTCAATAACAACACAAGGAAGAACACATATAAATATTTTATTGAATAAGCATGAGATTTGGTTGAGAGTAATAATCATAAAGGAAAATCCCACAATAATAGCAAATATATATATTGTCCTTATTTCAGAACAATGTTACTGATACCAGAAAAACTCATTTGTGAGAGTCTAGTATTAAATCAGATCATGTGGAAAAACATACCTAGAGGCATAATGTACAAGAATCAAGTTTAACCTTCAATGCAATAATAAATGAGAGTCAAATATCTTCCGCTTTCAAAGAGACTTCAATGCCCTAGATAATGATCCTAGGGTGACTATGAGAAGAGTTGAGGTTATAAAAATACTGTCACAGGAGGCAAGGTGAGTCACGCGTGGGGCTCAGCTGACCCTTTTAAAACTGACGTGAGCTTGCCCTCTGGTCAGGTCACTGGTCAGGTCACCAGGTGAACTGAGATGGTAAATAATACTTTTTCTAGTTAATGCAACTATGAACTTAGCTGCAGTGCGATGTTAATTTACTTTACAGGAAAAGGCTGAGATTATTATTTATAGTAATTGAGAAGTATCATAATCGCCCTCAAGGAAGTTATATCTTACTACGGAATTATATTACTTGAACATATGCTACGATAACGAACTGAACTTAGGAATTCCTGTTTCTATATTTTTCTTAGGTAAAGCAAAGTAATAACGTGAATTAACAAGGGTGCAAAGGTAGTTTAATAGGTCTACTGGTTGGTATTACTTAGGTCAAGATGTAACCTTCAATATTCGCGATTAAGACAACACACGAAGATCAACAAAATAACTAGCTGAGTTCCAATAGACTCAGACTTGAATGAATGCTAAAGTTAAATCTCAAAAAGTGAGAACTGACTGATTAATAGATATCGATCGGTAGATCATATTTAATAATTAGATTGGCGCTAATGACGAAGTTTAGCTCATTGATAATTAACGCAATATCAGATTCGCTTCTGAACGAGTTAACAGGGCGAGGGAAATAAAATGTACAGGCACAATTAGTACATGGGCGTAGGCGACGAAGTCCTACTCATTGATACTTAAAACAGGCAGTACCAGGCTCGGGCCTGAACGGGTTAACAGGGCGAGGTGAATAAAATACACAGATACGATTAGTGTATGGTGGATGAAAATGACACGAAACACGGAGGAAAGAATTCCTAAGCACGGTATTCGAAATATCACAACATCAAGATATACAAGAACATAAAAGCACGTCTATAAGATAATTATATCTCATATGCGATTACTGAATAGAGATTTTAGGAATTACACTGAGCAATTGTTGGAAAATTGGGCGTAGGTTCTAAATAAATAGTGATTATATAAATGGATTGATCACGGAATGTATTGGGACTTCAACTCACAAGTAATAAATCAACATACATGTAGTCAGTAAATCTGCGAGCATGTGGGGCCTGAATATATGTTAATGACACTGATATGTAACATATGCGTAAGTTATAAATTAAATAAGGTCTTGAACAAGGGTCAAGGAATTAAAGCAAGATTAACACTGAATAATGCAGGTTCAGAAGGATGCAGCTTATTACGCAAGTACGGGATCTTGGGCACAGATCACAAGTAAATCAGGGCACAACACGGTTCACATATTTACATAATCAATACCTCACAACAATAACCAACAGAGAAAGACACAGAAACACTTAAGTATTTGGGAGGGCAGGGGGGCGAGAGTGCTGCTCTGGCCGGCGTAGAGGGTAGTAGCCAATCTTGCACAGCTGGCTACCTCCTCGAGCAGGGGTCCTCGATCTAGGCCTGGTTACGTAATTCGAGCAGGGGTCCTAGGTCCAGGCCTACGTCCATAGCTCGAGCAGGGGTCCTCGGTTCAGGGTGCCTGGCAACAGACAGGTGGCCCTTCTGGTCATCCGGAAGTGGGCCAACGTCCATGGGGCACTCTCGAGGGCACGGGGGGGCGAGGTGGGGGGGGGGGGGGCAACGTAGCAACTCTGACCTTAACTAGGCCGTCCCAGAGAGGTAATGCCTAGTCAGTAAGTGAGGTGGTGTGTACTTTCCTCAGATTTTTCTGAGGTCCTATGCAAATATTTCCTTGCTTCAGGTGTCAATGAACTCGAGGGAAAAGGGGTATAGAGGAAAGAGGAAAAATGGTTGTTGTGAGGTACATATACATTCTAGCCTTGAAACTCAGGTATTATCATATGGGCCTGCTTCCAAGGTAATATTACAATATTTAATGGGGCAGCTGGAAGGTTCAGGGCTGCTATGAAAAATAGGAAACACTTAAAGCTAAAATTGGAGCTGCTGTCTTGCAGGTCTTCTAATTATACTCAGACATACACATAGGGGATTGTAGTTGTATCCTCGGGGGCCTGGAGTAGTCAGGCGTCATCAGGTCCATTTGTTCCTGCAATATCCGGGGTTTGTGAGTTGATTGCATAAGGGAGTGTTCATCATATTCCAAATCTGGCGGAACAATACAGGGAGCGTCACTTCTGGTGGAGGCTACGTAAAAGGAGGGTTCTAATTGGTGGTTCCAGGGCGGTTGTGGTTGGATGAGGATGGTGGCTTGTGAATGGCTGAGAGATTCCTCCGTTTTCTTAGATGGCTGTGGGTGTGAAAGAGAACTGTGGAATGGGCGGCTGGGCATGGTCAACTAGGTAGATTCCGGCAGACTCGTAGTGGGTTCTCAGGTAAACGTCCTCGTCGTCTGTCCTGGGGTTTTGAGGTTGCCTGAGTGGTTATGCTGGCCACTCGGTGTATCGTTGGTTGGGGCCCGTCATCTCATCACCTTCGTTATAACAAAAATCGCGACCTCGTGATCTAATTAGGTAGGTCTTGGATGTCGGTGATGTGGTGAGGGTTGGGGCATAGCCTAGGATGAGGGACCATGCCGCAGAGGGGGCATCAGTAGGTTGGATGGGGTCTAGTGTGACTTCTACTTGCCAGTCTTCCCTGGAGTCCTTGGCTAGCTGTAGCAGGCTATTTGTAGTGGTGATGGGGACTGGTGTATAGCCTTGTAGTGAAACCACATACATCACTTTCATGGTGGCCTCTTGGATTTGTGGAGAAGGGGTTGAGGGTTGTGGTGCTGTGACTGCAATAGGACTGGTAGATGGTCTGGTCCTGGTGGAGGTTGAAGTTGTAGTGACGGCCTTGTCGTTTGTGTGTTGGTGGCTGGACCTAGTTGCACTAACTTTGGGGGGCTGGGCTGGTCGGGTGGCTTTCTTGTATGTGGGCTTGAAGGTGGTGTCACACGTCGGCCAGATCTTGTACAAACTGAGGATTTAGAGGGTGTTAGGGTAGGTTGAGGTACACTAGGCTGAGGGGAGGGGGAAGAAGCTGAGGTGTGAGAGAGAGGGGCCGATTTAGTTTGTGTGGGGTCGGTCTGTTCAAAGAAGAGGATTGAAGGCTAGTGTTGATGAGGGGTGAAGTAGTTTTTAGTTTGGAGGCATAAGTTGGTTTAGTTATAACAGGGGTAAGAGGGGTAGGTAAAGTAATCTGAGGAGATACTACACGAGGGGGGGAAGGAGTAGCTTGGAGTTGAGGGGTGGGGGGGAAGGACTAACTTGGGGTCGAGAAGTTGAAGGCAGATTGATGGTGATAGGAGTGGTTGGTTGAGTACCTGATGATTGAGAGAATGAAGATAGGGTTATAGAAGGTGAAGGCTGGGCAGTTGTGGTGTGGGAAGGTGCAGTGGGAGTAGGGATAGTGGTCTTAGTAGAGAGTATTGGAGGGGCAGAGACAGTGCGGGTAGGAATAGGGAGAGCAGGTATAGGAACTGGCGTATGTTGTAAGGGGCTAGTGGTAGGTGGGTTAGGCTTATGTAACTTGTTTAGGTCAGAAGGATGTTTGAGTTGACGAGAGGGAGAAGAAGGAGGAAGCAGCTCAGGAAGGGTGGACTCTGTGGATTCTAAGTTGGGATTATTGTCATTTGGTAACCTGTCATGTTGATCTGGATTAGCGAGCATTACATCATTGTCATTGATTGGTTGAAATCTACGTACATGCCTGTTACGAAATGTGCGTGGTTCCCCAAAATAATTAATGGTAATTTGATAGCAGTTGGGCACAGATAAGATTTCAAATGGGTCCTTGAATCTAGGTTTCATTTTGGAGGGGACTGGCAGGTGTGCAATCATGACGAGGTCGCCAATGTGATGCGGGCTGACTCTAGGGGTCTCATCAGGTTGAAGATCTTGCACATATTTTATTTGGCGAAGTCTGTTCTTGAGGTGTAGTAGATTTTGGTCGAAATTAGAGGATGGTTCATACGGTGCAGCGAGATGACGTAATGGGGGGAGGAGGGGGGTTACTCCCATCACTGATTTGTGGGGGGTAATTCCATCTTCTCTTGGGCAGGTGTTGATGCCCCATTGCACAATCCTTACTTGGCTGGACCAATCTTTGGAGTCCATTTGTTGCAGGCAGGTTCTGATCTGATTGGCAATGGTTCTATAGCTCCTTTCACAGATGAAGTTCCCCTGGGGCCAGTAGGGAGAAGAGTGACTGATTTTGAAGCCACACATCAGTGATAGTTGTGACCACACATGACTGGTAAATTCTGGGGCGTTGTCGGAGTGAATGGCTTCAGGCAATCCGAAGTAGGGGAACATATGTTGGATTAGTGCTTCTGCCACTGCCAAAGCAGAGTGTTCTTTGGCTGGGCATGCTATTACATACTTGGAGTAGGTGTCAACGAAGGTGATGATATATTTGTGTCCATGGCTGTTTTCGAGGGGTCCCATAATGTCGACTGCAAGGAGTTGCCATGGTTTGGATGCAACTAGTTTTCCTGTGGGGCCAGGTGTCCTGGTTCTGTCTTTTCCTAGGGCACATGCTCTACAGGCTTCTGTTATCTTTTTGGCAGTTAGGTAAGGAGATGGTGTCCAGTACACTTGTTGGAAGGTGGCGATGAGACGTTTTTGATCTAAATGGATGCCATTATCCATGTGTATTGATTGCATAGTTGGAAATGCGTTTTGGGGGGTGATCACAATTTTTCCTTCTAGGGTGAATAAGTTATCCCCACGCCTGGATAGTTGGTTAAACAGTTTTCTCGGGATCCAGTCGGGCTTTTGTTGTCGTTGATAGTTGTTTAATAATCCTTGTTGGCTTTCTTCTACTTGTCCTAGATGGTGAATGGCGTGGATAGTGTGCGGGGGGTCTTCTTCTTCTGTGGCATGTTGATGTTGCAGGGGGAGGCGAGAGAGAGCATCCGCATTTGTATGCAATTTCCCTGGTCGATAGACTATCTCTATGTCAAACTCTTCCAGGGATTCCCTCCGACGAACAGTTAAGGCGTTCTTGGTGTCTGATTTTCTTAGCCATTGCAATGCATGATAATCTGTTATGACTGTTACTTTTACTCCAGCTAGGTATGCTTTAAAGTGTTGTAAGGCCCAAATTATGCCTAAACATTCTCTCTTGGTGGCTGGGTAATTGACTTCTGCAGGGTTTAGGGCACGGCTTGCACAAGCAATTATGTGCTCTTTTCCATCACGGGTTTGGCCTAAAACTGCGCCTATTCCGAATTGGGATACGTTAGTGTAGAGTCGGAAAGGCTGGGTATAGTCAGGGAAGGATACAATGGGGGAGGCAACTAATTTGGTTTTGAGAGTCTGAAAAGCTTGCAGTCTAGCTTCTGTCCATCGAAAAGGTTCTTCTTTCTTGGTGAGGTTGTGCAGAGGTTTAGCAATGGTGGCAAAGTTCTTAACGAATCTTCTATAGTAAGAGGCCAGGCCGAGGAAAGCACGTTGCATCTACCGTTCCCCAAATACTCCTCCAGAGCAAAGTGTTTTTGATTCTCTGTCCTCACAACTCAGTGTCCTCAACTTAAATGCTTCTTCTGAAATCACTGTGTTGGGTGATTTTAATGTCCATAATGTTGAATGGCTCACTCATTCAGCCAGGACTGATGATGCTGGTCTTGAATGTGAGCTATTTGCAGACTCATTTAATCTCACTCAACTAGTCAACCAACCCACCCGTGTACCAGATAATCCTAATCATAATTCCCACCTACTGGACTTATTTTTAACAACCAATTCAGAAAATTATGATGTTGCAGTGAGGTCCCCGCTTGGATCTTCTGATCACTGTCTGATACAGGCCACCTGTCTATCAGCTACCACACCTTCCCACTCTGAACCTGTTTTGGTGACTAAATGGCATTACGATAGGGCAGACTGGGAGGGTCTTCAAGGTTTCTTTATTGATATTCCCTGGACCTCTTTCTTTTCTAATGATGCACACTCCACCTTGAGCCACATACAAGATTTTGTAAAAATTGGAATGGAAACTTTGATTCCTCATCAAAAGTACAGTAAAAGATCTAATTCACCTAAATGGTTTGACCATAATTGTGCTAGAGTAACTGAACAAAAAGCAATAGCCTACAATGCATACACAAGATCAAAAACACATGAAGCCTTTAATTACTTTAGAAACATCAGAAATCATGCCAAAACTGTATTAAACCTAACTAAATCAAACTTTCTCCACCAGCAGGCAAATAAACTTCTAAATAATCTAAATGATAACAAAATATTTTGGTCTACCCTTAACTCATTTAAATCCAACTTCACTACTGCTTCATCCATTCCACCATTAAAATCTCCGACTGGCAATCTTGTAAGTGACCCACGAGGTAAAGCTAACCTTCTTGCGGATATTTTCTCCACCAACTCAACCTTAGATGAAATAAATCAAGATGTCCCTGTACTTAATTTTAATTCGCCTGAAATTCCCTCACTTAAGATCCACACCAGACATGTCAAAACTATTTTGCAGAATCTCTCAGTAGATAAGGCTCCTGGTCCAGATGAAATTCCTCCAATAGTACTTAAGAATTGCTCCTTGGTGCTCGCTCCTGTATTGGCAAAAAATTTCCGTCTGTGTACTCATACCTCATGCTTCCCAGTACCCTGGAAAGAAGCAAACATCCATCCAGTTCCTAAAAAAGGTGCCTCTTCAGATCCATCAAACTACAGACCAATAGCTATAACTTCCACTCTTGGTAAAGTCTTTGAAATTATATTAAATAATCACATAATTAAGCATCTTGAGAATAATAAATTAATCAGTGATAGGCAATATGGTTTTAGACGATGTCGATCAACTGCAGACATGCTTTGCCTTCTTACGCATCAAATCAACCAAGCTACAGACCAACATGGTGAAACACATACAATAGCACTGGATATATCAAAGGCATTTGATAGAGTCTGGCATCAATCCTTATTGTCGAAGATGTCACACTACGGCCTTGCATCATTAGTTCCACTAATTTCTTCTTATCTTCATAACAGAAAAATATGTGTAATGGTAGATAGCCTTTATTCTCAATTTCACTCAATAAATGCTGGTGTTCCACAGGGATCAGTTTTGGCCCCAATTCTGTTCCTCATTCATATCAATGATCTCATATCTACCACTCATAATCCAATACATTCCTACGCAGATGACTCAACACTCCACAGTTCCTTCACATTTACCAATTCTTTCACCCAACCCGATCTTATAAATTCAAAAATAAACACTGCAATTTCTCTGAACCAGGACCTTTCTAGAATTAATGGATGGGGACAAAGTTTCCTTTAATGCACAGAAAACCAAGTACATTCAATTTTCTAACCGACAGAATCTCACTGACTCCCATATATTTTTTAATGATGTAAATATTCCCACTTCCCCTAGTATTGACATTCTCGGTGTAACATTAACTACTAACTTGAGCTGGACACATTATGTTAGAGGCAATGCTAAGAATGCCTCTAAAAAACTGGGACTCCTGTACAGAGTTCGAGAATTCTTCACTGACGAGCAGTTGGCCGTGATATATAAAAGTCATGTGCGTTCTCAGATGGATTACTGTTCACCTCTGTGGGGTGGAAGTGGAGTGGTTGCATTGAGGCAGTTGGACAAAATTCAAAATAAAGCTATTAGATTAATCAATAACCCTGCAATCACACAGGACCTTCCTACATTATCCATACGAAGAAACATTGCATCCCTTGCATTATTCTACAGATATTTTCACAGCAACTGTTCCGAGGAACTTGCTTCAATTGTGCCGCCTCTCCACATCTTTCCCCGTAGAACTAGGGCAGCTGAGAGCGCCCATGAATTTACACTTTCTCCTCCACAATGCAGAACTTCTGCTTATCAGAATTCATTTATCCCCAGAGCTACTACTCTTTGGAATTCACTTCCCTCGAATTGCTTTCCACAAACTTACAATCTACAAATGTTTAAATCCAGTTGTTACAAACATTTTATGAATGGAGGATGCCTTTAGGCACATGGACCTTTTTGTTTTGTCTGTGTTTTTCCTTCCTCCGTTCATTGTTTCTTAAAAAAAAAAAAAAAAAAAACGTACGCCTTTTACGTTGGTGGGGGGGGGGGGAAATTTTACTGATGGCTTCTAACTTTGCTGGATCTGGGGCGATACCGTCTTCTGACACTACGTGACCCAACAAGTTGACTTGTTTTTGGGCCACGGTGCATTTGGAGGGTTTAAGTTGAGGTTGGCCTCTCTAATCCTCTGGAATACTTGTTGGAGGCGTTGGAGGTGTTCTGCCCAGGTAGTGCCGAACATGATGATGTCATCGAGGTACGCAAACATGTCTCCCAAGTTAAACCTTGTAGCACTGACTCCATTAATCTGGAAAAGGTGGCTGGTCCGTTGCAGAGCCCAAACGGAAGTACAGTGAACTCATAAAGTTTTCCTTGGCTAGTGGAGAATGCTGTTCTTTGTTGATGTTCGGTTAGGACAGGTACTTGCCAATAACCAGCTTGTAGATCTAGGGTGGTGAACCATTTGGCTCCTAGTAGAGAGTCGAGAGAATCGTCGATCCTGGGAAGGGGAGTGGCATCTTTAATGGTGACGTCGTTTAGCTGGCGGTAGTCGACGCAGAATCAGGTGGATCCGTCTTTCTTTCTGACGAGCACCACCGGTGAAGACCAAGGGCTATGGGAGGGTTTTACTATTCCTGTTGTGAGCATGTCTTGAACTTGTTTTTCTTCTTCTAGTCGTTGGATGGGTTTTTTCCTCCTGATAGGTTGCTTGATGGGGTGGCCCACGGTCTGAATGGGGTGATGTAAGACTTGGGTGTTACCCATATCTCGGTTGGAAGTGGCGAAAATATCTTGAAAGGAAAGAAGGAGGTGTTTGAGGTCTGTCTGTTGGTGGGGGGTTAGAGTAGAGGGTATGTCAGGAAGAGGGTTGGAAAATGGGGGAGAAGGGTCAACAGGTGGGGTTTGTTCTTCGAAGTACATTTATAGTTCTCCAATTTCTAAACCTCTGGGTAGCTGGATAGGTTGTTCTGATATGTTAGCAATCTTAATGCAATTTATGTGTTGAGGTAGCAAAGTGGGAGCGGTTAGGCAGGCCCCATTGAAAGGGCTTAGGAGGTGGGGGGTCAAAAGGGCAGGCCCTTGGAATCTGGACGCCAAAGGGACCCATTGTTCATGATGAGGTGGAATGGTTGTTGATTTAGAGATTATGGCAGGAGACAGGATCTGGGTAGGGCAGGAATGAGGTTCAGGATGGGGTGTGGGTTGGGGAGGGTCATTTAAGCAAGGGTTAGGTTGGGAGGGGCATTTGGGGAATGGGGAGGATTCAGAGTTAGATAAGGTTGTGATGTGATTGGCTAGGGCTGGAGGGGCAGTGACGTCATAGGTAGGGTGGTTGGGAAGGGATTTAGATTGTTTGACGTTAGGGGGGGTTGGGGTTTGTTGTTGCTTGTTTTTTTCTTTCGGACTGATAGTCGTATGACAAAGTCCTGCGCCAACAATCTATGGAGGCGTGAAGGGCTGCTAGTAAATCTAGCCCTAGGTCGCCGTCATATTTGGCTTCACTGGGGTACACTACAAATGAGTGTTTCACCCCTGGATGGGGAAGTTGGACGTGCAACAGATGAGTTTGACCCAGGTTGGGAATAACCTGTTCGTTGGCACTGATTAAGATTATGTGGGAGGGCACAATGCCTCCGAAACTTTTGCTATGTTTCTGGAAAAAGGGAAGGAAAAGACAGGAACGGGAAGCCCCTGTATCAATTAAGAGCCGCACTTTCACCCAATTCAGAGTGAGTTTGTGATACACCGGAAGTCCTCCTTGTGGTGTATTGTCATGAGCCCCCGCCATGGTCGCGACGATTTGTGTGAGGGGGGGGCGAGCTAAAAATCCTAGTTTTCTGCTTGGATTGGCTCCGGCTGATGCATTGAAATCTCGGGGGTGTCTTCCATGTCTTCTTCTTCTATGCCCACCATGCTATTTTCCGTGATAGCGGACACTGGTCGTGGCTTGACCCACGGTATTTGGGCCCACCAACTTGGAGCTCTGTTCCTTTTCCTTGTGAGTTCCCCAAAGGACCTCTTTATTGACCAAAGCAAGCAGGTAGAGTTGCACGGCTTCCAGTCAGCAGGGCGTATCCGTGCCCATTCTTCAATTCTGTCTGAGGGTTTGGGGACTGTGAGGCCTCTGTTAATGAGAGGGATAGCGGCTCGCTTGGTGTAGTGACTAGCGTCTCGGACTTCTACCCAGAAGGCCCGGGTTCGCGCCCACGCTCGGCGCATTAAAGATTTTTCACAAGCACTGAGTCGTTACCATCCCTCATGAGCAAAGGGATGGGGTAGTAGTACAGGACCCCAATGGAAATACGCCTAATCGGCCTTATTGAGCTATCCTTAGCTAGCTTAGCATGGCTAGCTTTAAGAACTATTATTATTATTATTATTATAGGAGTAGGGTGAGTAGTGACTTTGCTAATCACTGCTGCTATCTTGTTGGTGGTGCTGGGTTGACTTGGTTCTTGCGGGTTATGCATTGCCATGATCCTCTTAATTGTGAGCAGGTCTGCATCATAGTTAGTAGGGTCTATGATGGAGAAATGTCTGGCCACCGGGTCAGGGAGGATCCTGACTAGAGCTTTGAACACTAGTTTTCTTCTCTGTGCGTTTGTTTCTTCATGGAAAGCGTTCATTGCCAGTTGTTGCAGCTTGTCGATGGTCCCATCTAAATCGCCAGTATATGTGACTGCATGAAATTTTTGTCTGCAATCGTCTGACCTAATATGGGGCTAACAGCTGATCTGACATAAACTTCAAATTGGGCCCATGTCAACCCTGGCATATTATCACGCACATATCCTGATACCTTTGATGCATATTTTCCTAGTTTAAGTACAATGGTGTGTATCTTGGAAGCGTCATCTTCCCTAAACATCATGTCTAGGATAGGTTTGACTATTTCCAGGTAAGTATAGATGTCATACTCCTCGGTTTTAAAGACCGGGATTTCGAACCTGAGTGCTGCTGCCGTGACGAGAGTAAAATATTGTTAATTGAATACCAAGGAAAAAAAAAATGAAATTGCTAGAATATCCATACTGGTACGCCGTATCAAGACACCGCTGGCTACCAGTGTTGTGCCGGGTACTGATCGTTTAGTTCCCTTGATACAGTCCGTAAAACAATCCAATTCTGGTTTGATGGACTTAAATATACTTGACAGGAACATCGATCCCGAGTAGGTTCTATAAGCAGTAAAAATGGTACTCAAAGGTTCAATATAATACTCAATAACAACACAAGGAAGAACACATATAAATATTTTATTGAATAAGCATGAGATTTGGTTGAGAGTAATAATCATAAAGGAAAATCCCACAATAATAGCAAATATATATATTGTCCTTATTTCAGAACAATGTTACTGATACCAGAAAAACTCATTCGTGAGAGTCTAGTGTTAAATCAGATCATGTGGAAAAACATACCAAGAGGCATAATGTACAAGCATCAAGTTTAACCTTCAATGCAATAATAAATGAGAGTCAAATATCTTCCGCTTTCAAAGAGACTTCAATGCCCTAGATCAAGGGTTCCCAACCTGGGGTACATTTGCACTTCTCAAGGGGTACATGGGGGTCTGAGAGAATATCCATAGTGTACAAAACATGGTGTTCTAATCTACAGGCAGATTGCAAAAAGTTGTGTTTTTATCAATTTCCTCATTTGAGTAAGCAAAATTTATATTAAAATTGGCAAGAATGTAGTTACCGGGTGGACCGCCCGCCTTACACTACGCGGACGCTCGCAATCATGTTCCCGTCTATTTTGACTGCCGTGGGATACAATAATAGGTTGAAGGGGGGCTTTTGCCCCCCTCACCCTCCATGACATATTGTCATCATCATATATATTGCCAGCAGGGGTCAAATAACAGAAAAAATATACAGGAACTTAACCGCGAGCGATTGACCTATGTAAACATGACGACCGTCGGACGTACTACATCCTTCCCTTAAAATTATATCAGTGAGGTGACTATTCCATTTTTTTCACTATTATGTGACTTCCTGCAGCCCACAATCTGTATTGGACGTAAAAGAATCAGGTATGTATACCAACTCAAGACAGCTGCAGTACCACCCGATAATGTCCGAGTATGTGACAGATCAAAATATTTTATAGTCACTGAGTTCATTTTATTGATAATATCAATACCAAGATCCCCATGCAGTCTACACACACAAATTTCATAATAAAATAATATAAAATTTACATAATTTTATCTATTTTTATCCTAAATTGTTAGGGGTACATGGGTACCTATCAGAATGCCCAAGTGGTACAGAGGAACAAAAAGGTTGGGAACCCATGCCCTAGATAATGATCCTAGGGTGACTATGAGAAGATTTCAGGTTGTAAAGATACTGTTACAGGAGGCAAGGTGAATCACGCGTGGGGCTCAGCTGACCCTTTTAAAACTGACCGTGTGAGCTTGCCCTCTGGTCAGGTCACTGGTCAGGTCACCAGGTGAACTGAGATGGTAAATAATACTTTTTCTAGTTAATGCAACTATGAACTTAGCTGCAGTGCGATGTTAATTTACTTTACAGGAAAAGGCTGAGATTATTATTTATAGTAATTGAGAAGTATCATAATCGCCCTCAAGGAAGTTATATCTTACTACGGAATTATATTACTTGAACATATGCTACGATAACGAACCGAACTTAGGAATTCCTGTTTCTATATTTTTCTTAGGTAAAGCAAAGTAATAACGTGAATTTAACAAGGGTGAAAAGGTAGTTTAATAGGTCTACTGGTTGGTATTAATTAGGTCAAGATGTAACCTTCAATATTCGCGATTAAGACAACACACGAAGATCAACAAAATAACTAGCTGAGTTCCAATAGACTGAGACTTGAATGAATGCTAAAGTTAAATCTCAAAAAGTGAGAACTGACTGATTAATAGATATCGATCGGTAGATCGTATTTAATAATTAGATTGGCGCTAATGACGAAGTTTAGCTCATTGATATTTAACGCAATATCAGATTCGCTTCTGAACGAGTTAACAGGGCGAGGGAAATAAAATGTACAGGCACAATTAGTACATGGGCGTAGGCGACGAAGTCCTACTCATTGATACTTAAAACAGGCAGTACCAGGCTCGGGCCTGAACGGGTTAACAGGGCGAGGTGAATAAAATACACAGATACGATTAGTGTATGGTGGATGAAAATAACACGAAACACGGAGGAAAGAATTCCTAAACACGGTATTCGAAATATCACAACATCAAGATTTACAAGAACATAAAAGCACGTCTATAAGAAATATTTCATATGCGATTACTGAATAGAGGAATTTAGGAATTACACTGAGCAACCGTTGGAAAATTGGGCGTAGGTTCTAGGTAAATAGTGATTATGTAAATGGATTGATCACGGAATATATTGGGACTTCAACTCACAAGTAATAAATCAACATACACGTAGTCAGTAAATCTGCCAGCGTGGGGGGCCTGAATAAATGTTAATGACACTGATATGTAACGTATGCGTAAGTTATAAATTAAATAAGGTCTTGAACAAGGGTCAAGGAATTAAAGCAAGATTAACACTGGATAACGCAGGTTCAGATGGATGCAACTTATTACGCAAGTACGGGATCTTGGGCACAGATCACAAGTAAATCAGGGCACGACACGGTTCACATATTTACTTAATCAATACCTCACAACAATAACCAACAGAGAAAGACACAGCAACACTTAAGTATTTGGGAGGGCAGGGGGGCGAGAGTGCTGGTCTGGCCCGCGTACAGGGTAGTAGCCAATCTTGCACAGCTGGTTACCTCCTCGAGCAGGGGTCCTCGATCTAGGCCTGGTTATGTAATTCGAGCAGGGGTCCTAGGTCCAGGCCTACGTCCATAGCTCGAGCAGGGGTCCTCGGTTCAGGGCGCCAGGCAACAGACAGGTGGGCCTTCTGGTCATCCGGAAGGGGACCAACGTCCAGGGGGCACTCTCGAGGGAACGGGGGGGGGAGGTGGGGGGGGGGGCACCGTAGCAACACTGACCTTAACTAGGCCGTCCCAGAGAGGTAATGCCTAGTCAGTAAATGAGGTGGTGATGGGGGGGGGGGGGGGGGCACCGTAGCAACTCTTACCTTAACTAGGCCGTCCCAGAGAGGTAATGCCTAGTCAGTAAGTGAGATGGTGTATACTTTCCTCAGGTTTTTCTGAGGTCCTATGCAAATATTTCCTTGCTTCAGGTGTCAATGAACTCGAGGGAAAAGGGGTATAGAGGAAAGAGGAAAAATGGTTGTTGTGAGGTACATATACATTCTAGCCTTGAAACTCAGGTATTATCATATGGGCCTGGTTCCAAGGTAATATTACAATATTTAATGGGGCAGCTGGAAGGTTCAGGGCTGCTATGAAAAATAGGAAACACTTAAAGCTAAAATTGGAGCAGCTGTCTTGCAGGTCTTCTAATTATACTCAGACATACACATAGAGGATTGTAGTTGTATCCTCGGGGGCCTGGAGGAGTTAGGCGTCATCAGGTCCATTTGTTTCCTGCAATATCCGGGGTGCTGGTGAGTAGATTGCATAAGCGAGTGCTCATCATATTCCAAATCTGGCGGAACAATACAGGGAGCGTCAGTTCTGGTGGAGGCTACCTAAAAGGAGGGTTCTAATTGGTGGTTCCAGGGCGGTTGTGGTTGGCTGAGGATGGTGGCTTAATTGTGACTGGCTGAGAGAGTCCTCCGTTTTCTTAGATGGCTGTGGGTGTGAAAGAGAACTGTGGAATGGGCGGCTGGGCATGGTCAACTCAGGTAGATTCCGACAGACTCGTAGGGGGGACTCAGGTAAACGTCCTCGTCGTCTGTCCTGGGGTTTTGAGGTAGCCTGAGTGGTTATGCTGGCCACTCGGTGTATCGTTGGTTGGGGGCCCGTCATCTCAATTATAATCCATGTGAAAAGGTTTCTGTTTGAACCCATTTAAACAATGTTACTTCAGCTGCTTTATATTCATCAGCATTAATAATGTGACCCTTATCGCAAAGTTGGCCCGTTACTTTACCTTTGATGTTGGATATAAACCTCAACACCCAGGCTACAACTCTGACTAATTTATTGTAGTCACCGAATCATGCCCACTCTATTAATTGATTCGGTGGCTCTCTTGGTTCTATAGTAACTGTCACTGTTTCCAATGGCAGACGTCCTCCCCAACAGCTTCCCATATCGTCCATTAATTTTCATGGAGCAGCGATTTCGGTCCGTGCCACCATAAATCGGACTTTACTATCTGGGTAGCTGTTATTTCCCTAGTTATAAGATCACTAGGGTTGTCCCTTGTATTGACATAATGATAAGCGACATCTGGTAGTAGAGCCAGATTTTAATAGACCCTAGTTCGCACATTAACGGGCAGAGACTTCTTGCTATGAACCCAGTTGAGTGCTACTTGGCTATCGCACCATACGTGAACGGCATTTATATTTAATTCCTTCTCGTATGCTGTGCATACATGATTCACCAGACGTCCCAATAGCAGCATGGTAGTCAATTCCATTTTGAGGATAGCTACCTTCTTGACCGGTGCTACCTTCGCCCGGGCTATAACTAAATGCGTCCCAAATTAAGTAACGACATAGATGGCTACCCCGTATTCCATGGCACTAGCATCGCAAACGTACGTAATGTAAGATCTCCAAATGCTGTCACTTAACGAGGTAGCTGCATGGTACACAGGATGTCATACTCCTGCAACAGTGATATCCCTTGACTATTTAAGTCCTCGGGCAAACTGTCATCCCATCCTATGTTGCTTCTCTAAATTTCCTGCATCAGAATCTGAGCTCTTATTGTAACGGGTAATGCTAGACCCAAAGGATAAACATTTTGCGAAACTTTGCTCAACAGGCTCCTTTTTGTGTGCATCTCTGTCTGCTGAGCAAAAGACTTTGTTTGAAAGGTTGGAGTGTCATATATTGGTTGCCAGATCATCCCCAAATTTCTGGTCTGCTCCTGGTTACGAGATGCTCGATCGTCCATCTGAATAAGACTCTGAAGAGATTCACTATTTGTAACCCACTCGCGGAGAAATAGATGGGCTTCTGTGAACAACCTACGTGCTTGCCAGTAAGTTTGTAGCAAATCATCCTGCCTATCGCTAGACCCCTGTAAATTGTCTATGTACAAACCACAAGATAATTTATCAGCGTCCTCAACAGTGTCTGACAGATGTTTTTTAATGGTGGTATTCAACAGAAACTGTGAACATGTAGCACCAAAAGAATACGACCCTAAATCGGTATATCACGACCGGACTTCCAGAGTCGCCAATGTCCTTGAACCAAAGAAAGCGAGTGACATCTTGCTCCCCCTCATGCAATTTCACCATTAAGAAAGCTTTCTCTATATCACTGGTGAAAGCATATCGCCCGAGTCTAAACCGCAGTGGATGTTGAGACAAATCCGACACCAAGGACAGACTCATCAGGAGGCAGTCATTTAGACTGGGCTGTTAACCTTGGTGGGTCGAGCAGTCATACACCACCCATATTGGTGTGGTGGCACTGTCCTTTTTCACTCCATAATGGGGTAGGTAATGAACCCCACCCTTCCTAGTTGGTTACCCCACATCAACATGTTCTATGAAACCTCGGTCTAAATAGTTCCGAAATATGTCATCATACGCCTGGCGCATGCTCGGTTCATGTGTTAATCTACACTGTAATGCGCACCAGCGACCCCACGCCAAACCATAATTCGTGGGCAGGCTTATCTCACTATATTTCCAGGGTAGACTAACCTCGTACTGTTTCTCCGCGGCACAATAGCTCAAAGAGTCTTCATACTTTTTTATCACAATTTCCGAGTCATAATCAGTCTCCACAGGGTTAATGCCTGTGTGATCTAATTTCCACAGTCTTTCCAGGTCAAACTCGGCAGTCATTTTAGGGTCACTAGGTTGGGATTCATCACTTACCAACTCCTCTGCCGTGGTTACTTTCACCCTTAATATAGAAACCGTGTCAACTAGGATGTTTTATTGTGTGGTATGCACCTTTCCGTTCATGCAAAAGCCAAATTTAGTGGGGATTAAAATTACACCACACATTCTTTTAAAGCCAGGGTATACTACATCATAATAGTGATCAACACCAAGTAGAATATGCACCTCAGATTGATCTCCCTTGGGATATGACAGATGAACTCTTTTACTACGTAATGTGTGTTCCACCTTCTTCACTCCCACAGATAGATATTCTGGTAGAGTATTTTTGTTTTGTTTTTCTATATTCCATCTACTCCCTCTCGGGCATAGGCTGAGAGCCTTTACACCGCTGAACACGGTGAAACCTGTGAGGTCTTGTTCCAGTCGAGGGAGTGAGACATGCGAAGCACCCCGGCTCGAAGCAACTCCATCTCTGAAGCTGCTTCGCCTCTGCGCTTCACCGTTTCATCCCCCACACTCGGACCCTCACTCTCAGAATGTTACCTATTAAGCAATTAACTCACTAGGCATTGCCCCCCTGTAACATATTTTGAATATGGGAATATTCATACGATGCTATTTAATCAGGGAACAATGAGGGTATTTTTTGGCATTTCGGTGTGCTGTGGTAATGCACTGAAACTAGGTACAGCACAAATTCCATCCCAATAATGTCTTCCCATTGACATATTGGGATTCGAACCCGGGTCCATTGGATTACCAGTCAAGTGGCAAGACCACTCTGCCACACCTCCCCTACTACGATACATGTCATAAAGTACCTTTGTTTACGGTAAAAACAGGAAACCTCCGCTGCTATATCGTAGTCTTGATTGTCAGTAACCCCGTAAAGCCCTGCAATCGAAGAGTCTTAGCCCCTACGATTCGGTGCTTAATAGGCTAAGCGAATTAGGCCAAAAATGGGCCAAACCTGGGAGTAATTAGCATCAAGACATGTTTGGTACCATGAGAACCACAATTTCTTGTAGATTAACATACTAAAAGCCTCACTTCATAGCTTTTGGGGAAATTTTCTTGCAGATGTAAACGTGAAGGGTGGTTTTTAATATTTTCTTTCACTGTTTCGGTTTAAAATCGTTGGTTCAATTGGGGGGGGGAAAAAAATCATAATAATAAAAAAATAAAAAAATAGGAAAACTGGGGATTGGGCCTGAGTAAATAGATAGATAGGTTCAATTGAACTATATTTGAAAGGGATATTTATGTACTTCTTTTATTATCTTTTAAAGCGTTTTCAGAGTTTTTCAGTACCAGTATATTTAAGAAATTACAGTTTTTATTCTTTGGATTGTATAACTCAGCTCTAATCAGGGGATAAAGTAAGCGAAATCATGAGAGTGAAATACCAGATTTTGTGTTTTATTGGGTGCAAGTTTCGATTTGAAAATTTGTTTTATCAATTTCTATTTTGTTCAATTCTAATCTATTGTTATTCGATAATTTTTCAGGTCATAGGTATCAAAGTGGACACGAGCTGACCAGTAATGGAGTGTGAGGAAGGTAGTGGCTGGAATACACGAGATGGTACTGACATGGATGATGCATTACATGAACTTTGCTGTGTTAAATGCAAAGATCCAAAGTCGCAACATGAAGACCTCACAACTGTGAAAAAGGGAGTGGAAGTTCATACAATGCATCATCCATGTCAGTACCATCTCGTGTATTCGAGCCACCACCTTCCTCACACTCCATCACTGGTCAGCTCGTGTCCACTTTGATACCTATGACCTGAAAAATGATCGAATAACAATAGATTAGAATTGAACAAAATAGAAATTGATAAAACAAATTTTCAAATCGAAACTTGCACCCAATAAAACACAAAATCTGGTATTTCACTCCCATGATTTCGCTTACTTTATCCCCTGATTAGAGCTGAAATATACAATCCAAAGAATAAAAACTGTCTTTTCTTAAATATACTGGTACTGAAAAGCTCTGGAAACTCTTTTAAAGATAATACAAGAAGTACATTAATATCCCTGTCAAATATAGTTCAATTGAACCTATCTATCTATTTACTCAGGCCCAATCCCCACTTTCCCTTTTTTGTTTTTGCTATTTTTGTATTTATATTTGTTTTCCAATTGAACCACCTATACTAAACCGAAAAAGTTAACAAAAAAATACTAAAAACCACCCTTCACGTTTACATCTGCAAGAAAATTTCCCAAAAAGCTATGAAGCGAGGCTTTTAGTATGTTAATCTACAAGAAATTGCGGTTCTCATGGTACCAAACATGTCTTGATGCTAATTACTTCCGGGTTCAACCCTACTTCGCTTAGACTATAAGCCCCATTAGCATGGACCTCTTTATAAAGGACCGTTTTGACCCCTGATCGAGAAGCATCCGACAAACTTCTGTCAGTTAGTTCTGTCACTAACTGCCATGGGAATCTTGATGGTGGGCAATATAGTGGTGTGCTTTGTACTGCCTAATGTCAAAGTTGTAGTACCCTCTGGTTTGTCATCTTTGCCTTTGTCAACTGTTGGACACAACTTATCAAAGTGATGTCCTTGACAGTGACGACAGGGCCTTAAGTATGTAGCAGTACATTGCCCTTGTTTACCATGTTCTTTACTCAGACAACCTACACATAGCCCTAACCTTTTTGCTTGTGCAATGTTTAACTAATTTGTTTGGTATTTCACACAGAAACTCCATTTATGTTTGTTGTTATTGCAAAGTTTACACAAAGTCTGCGCAGGTTTTTTGTGTGTTCCCTCTTTTTTCCCTTTGGTCGTCACTGTCATACTTACTGTCCCCCTCAAATCGAAATTCCCACCCCCTCCTGACACACTCAATCTTCCATTGTTCAACTGCATATTACTAATTTCTTTACTGAACGAAGTTTTAAACTTACCCAGATCAAATGACCTTACCTTGTCTAGTAGTGCCAAAGGAAGCTTCTGTCTTAGTATAATAACTATCATTTCTTGTGAGGTCAGCCCTAGTGTATCCAGTGATCGAGTGTGGCATTCCATGTCCTATCTAAATTTAGTTAACTCATAAACTCTGTGTTTTGGTTCTGTTGAATTTAACAGGGCGACGACATGAGCCAATTTAAGTTGTTCTCAATCCCTGTATGTTGACTGCAATAGTTGTACTGCCTCATTATAGCTATCTCCCACTACTGCAAAACCCTCAATTAGATGTAAGGCCTCTCCTTCCATT
The DNA here is from genome assembly GCA_037953745.1 of Lithodes maja. Classification (NCBI taxonomy): domain Eukaryota; kingdom Metazoa; phylum Arthropoda; class Malacostraca; order Decapoda; family Lithodidae; genus Lithodes; species Lithodes maja. The sequence goes on from JBAKBP010012441.1 coordinate 49,738, forward strand.
TTCCCTTTCAGGTCATGGAATTTCAGGACATTATCCAAATGTAACTCATGTACGGTGGACCTAAACACATCCTAAAAGGCTAACCATTCTGTCAAGTTACCCCCAAATGTAGGTAGATTGAGCTTTGGGAGGTGTACAGTGTGTCGCTGCTCTGTACGTCTGGCAGCGTCGTTTCCGCCTCCCCATATAGACGTGATAGCGCGTCACAATATGTGCTTCGCTTAAAAGACTGTTTTGTCATACAAAGCATGATTTTCACACTCTGACACTATCTCTTCCTCCTCCCTCATACTCGCTACTATCACCTTACTCAAAGTAACAATGCGACCATTTGTCTAGCCTAGCCTCCAAGTCCTCGAGAGCAGCAGTAGTAATAAATAAGTTAACATCAGTCATTAATCTATTCAAAACTCCTCGAAGTCCAGCCCTCTGATTTTTCGGAGCCTTACTTGTCACCCCTCCAGAATGCATTTCCTCTGATATATCAATCATTATGTAAACCTGGAGGCTATCTATACTTGACGATACTACAATGTTATATTGTTAATACAGCAATTTATTAGCCCAGTTTAAGAGATGCAGGCGACGGCAGACTTCATTAATATTGGAGAATAAACAGTACAATAACATTTCCGGCAATACATCAAATGGCCTCAGTATGAACAAAAGAAATGTATGTCAGTCAGGTTTCATAGAAAGTCTGAAAATGAAAGAAATATTACTGGGGGAACGTGATGGGTGGGACGCAGGGTTTCGGCCGGTGCAATAACACGACCCTGCTTTCCGGCTGTAACCCCTTGCTCATTGCTTATTAAAAATCACTGATTAGCAGTTTAATCCTGGGTCTGGGCACCAGTGTGATGGAATGTTCAGTGAAGTCAATATATAAGTCAAATCCAAATCAAATTTAAATTGAATCTAAATTGAATCTAAAGGTCTCTCACAAAGATACATTTGAATAATAACGATTAGGTTAATCAAATACCGGGATTCAACTTACCAACATCCACACAACACAATGAGGCTGGGAAAAGGCCGGTAAAGATGGCGGGTGGTAGTGAGCGGCACCAGAGCACGCTCAGAGGAAATAAACCGAAATGATTATGTTAAATGATCATGAGTATGAGAAAACAGGACTTATCTGTCAGTCATGGTGTCGGTGAAAGCGTCTAAGATGATGATGTGTAAGGAATTCTGGCCATTTGCTGTATCTATAGGTACTATAGCACAATTAACGGAAACGGGAAAATATGTTGACTGGGTGAAGTCTAGTGCTCTGGGGTCCCTTGGAACCCCGTCTTGCTGTCTGGCTACCGCGAGCCAGGAAAAATATCGTACTGCATCTGAGTTGCTAATAAGATAATTTAATACATATGATAATAGTCATATATATTGCATAAGACCATATTAATATTACATAATAGCATATTAGGCCTTTTATTCTTAACTTAGAACTTACAATCTTATTATCACAATCTTAATTCCTATCCCTTAACCATAGAAACGATCGTTGACCAACTGCCTAACTAGATGCGTCATAGAGACGAATGTTAACATATATTGCTTATCTATCGTATTACACGGTATTCATTCTCACCCACACAATCCTAGGATCCACAGACCCATAGTCTCTTACACACTCCTTCCATTTGTTACTTAAAAACAAACATGCACTTTCTTTCACTCCCTCACTCACTCCAGCACACACACCCATTCCACACTCCCACTCTCTCACACATGTACCCCTCCATTTGGTCTCAGTCATTCTGCATACATCCAGACTGGTATTCACTAACACTTCCAAGAGCTACCTCTCTCTCTCTGTTGATTTGAGTGAGCACAGTCGAAGGGTCAACACATCCTCCATCCTGCTGCCTGAATATTTGACCATAACTTGAGTATTTCATTGTTACCCTCTTATTGTTTTTGTATGAACTTTAGTTAAGTGCTTGTTAAACCGCCCAATTATTGCTCTGCATGATATTTTGCTGTAGTATTGACGGATAAACATGTGTTTGTCAAGACGCACTTTGTTTACATATTGCCGGCTACTGACGCTTGTTCGCGCACCTATTGTAAGCCTAAGCAAACTATCTGCTTGTGTTTAGTATATTAAAATCTAGCCCTTATTGTAGTTACTGTATTGTAGCCCTTACTGTAGTTAAGTGCTTGCTAAGCCACCCATGTAGAAACCTTGCACGACATTGTGCTGTTATTTTAACTGATAAATGTTTGTCAAATTTCTCTTGTCTGTAAGCTCGACCCATGCCGACGGTAGTGCCACCTGTGTAAAAAAAAAAAAAAAATCTTGTATTCAATATATTGAACTCTAGACCTTATTGTACTCCACCTAATTGATTTTTGTTTTCATTTATTTCTGTTTATTTCAAGTTGACTATATATATCGCACACATAACATTTCTTAAAAAGTTTAATATTGAATTAGAATAGTTTAGTTATTACTGATAGCCTAATTAAGCGCATTTCCGGTACTTGTCATCATATCAATAGGCCTATTTCTATCCTTTCCAGATAATAAAACATTTCATTATTATTATGTTGTCATCACTCTATACCGGTATATTAACAATTATTGTTTTTCCAGTTTATCACTAGAATAAATTAACCCTCTCCCTCTAACAAATTAACCCTCTCCCTCTAACAAATTAACCCTCTCCCTCTAACAAATTAACCCTCTCCCTCTAACAAATTAACCCTCTCCCTCTAACAAATTAACCCTCTCCCTCTAACAAATTAACCCTCTCCCTCTAACAAATATTTTACACTCTAGGTAATCTTGTGTTGTTCTTTTCTTCTTTTATTTTATTTCCAGGTGTTTTATTGTCTCTTTCCTTTCAGACGTACTTTACTGTTTTTACAGTATATACAATTGTGTCATAATACTAACATCATTTTTTTTTCAGGCTTATTGTGATTGAATCGTAATGGCGCTGCAACTTACCTGCACGTGTTTTTCCGGTAGGTTTGGCCCTAGCATTTTTGTTAATCCTAATGTCCGTATTTGCAGATTCTGCGAGCTCCGACAGAAGATAACGGATTATTTGAATGCAGCTCACCGTAAGATAACTCCCTGGCCAAGAAGCTGAAAGCTCTTCAAGAATTCGCCACAATCAACGTAGGAGTGCCATCAGCTCATCAAACCATCAACACGATGTCGACCGCCACCATTTCAACCTCGGCAGTGCCCGCACCAGCACCCGTTCCAGAGTCTGCTAAGGACTCTCCTCTTCCCCAGGACAATGTTAGCGTTGTGAGGAACAATATGCGCCCCAGTTTCAGGATAATCATCCCCAATATCATGTATCACAACCGTTTGGAGATTTTCGCTGACACCGATGAAGAAAAGGAAATGGAAGAAGTTTGACTAGTGGGCGATTCGATGGTCCACGGCCAACTCACAGAGTTCTGCGCCAGGGTACCCAGGACCAGAAAGCATTTCTGCATCCCGGGTGGTGGTGTGGATGACGTTTTTGCTGCTGTCGGCGAGGTATCCAGGCTAACCCCTCCGAACACGACATACGTCATCCACGTTGGATCAAATGATGTCCAACGGACCCGGTCAGAGGATCTCCGATGCAAGTACCGGGAGCTGATCAAGTCTTTCAAGGTATAATCTAACAAAATTGTTATTTCAGGTATTGTCCACCGCATTGACGCAGAGAACCGTTTCTACAATATAGCCACCAGCATAATTCGTCGACTTGCTGACCTATGCAAGGAAGAAGACATCGAATATGTCAACACCTGGAACGACTTCTACCATGATGAGTATTTGTTTTCAAGAGAGGGTGTTCATCTGAACCAGGTAGGCGCAGCACTTTTTGGTCGTCTGCTGAATTATGCGGTAAAGGATTTTTGAAGCAAAAGGGGGTCGATATTGTGCAGCTAGGTAGGGCAGTGTAGCCTAGATCTCAAATGAACCAGAAACTCGGAAAATGCGAAGTTAACCCCTTACGGACGGGGATGTTTGTAATTTATACTACCTGTGTGGCGGGCATATTTACCCTAAACTACCTTTATTCCATGCTCTTTTTCATGCATAAACAAGAGCCAGAGCATAATACAATTATGTATCCATGAAAGGGCGATAATAGAGCTTTCAAATGACACCTGAATCATCCTTGTACGACCACGGGTTCGCTTTCAATGATGTTGCAACACGAGTGCAAAAACCCTAAAATACGGTAATTTCCTCAGTTAATCCTTGTTCTAGCGAGACCAGGGGTGTGGAGGGTTGTGGTGGGATCTCAGTTACCTCGTTTGGTCCATGCCGAGTGGTCAGAGCCCATCTGTTGTCCTCTCAATGCGTGGACTCTCTCTCAGAGACGATAATGTGCTCAACATCCCTTTCGACTATTGGCGGGCACCGCAGAATAGGCCACTTTTCTCTCACTCGACATATGTCGGGTCCCGCGGCCTGGGTGTTAATTAAATGTAACCATAATTCTCTAAAGGTACTCTATGCAAATGTTCGTAGCATACACAATTTTGTTTGGATCTAGAGGAAATTGTGCTTACAGAATATTATGATATAATCGGTATCACAGAATCTTGGTTTAATACGGACGACAGAGATTTTCTAGCAGAATATACACTTTCAGGTTATACAATGTTTGGGAAAAGTCGAATCAATAAAAATGAAGGAGGCATATTGTTTTTTATCAAAGAAAGTGTTAATCCCGTCTTAATGTCAAAACCTCAAATTGTGAAGGTCGATATATCTTATATACCGGTACTCTTGAAAAAATTATCAGGTAACTAAAATAACACTAGCTTTAATATACAGGCCTCCAGTTCAATCAGTGCAAACTGACCAAGAGATTTACGAACAAATTTAAGAAATGTATAACATTCAAGATACCATAGTTATTGGCGACTTTAATTTACCAGTAACTAAGTGGGGCAATATGCTTACTTCTCTTTCCATACATGACCTCTACGCCAACTAGCTAGAAAATTAATAAGTGGTAATAATGTATTTGACCTTGTATTTGCAATGAAAGAAGATTTAGTGGAGGGTTTGAATGTTGGTGAAGAATTCAGTAACAGCGACCATCGAAGGATCAGTTTCACAATAAAGTTTAATTTTAATGTATCAACTAGCAGCAATGAGAACCCAAATTAAAAAAAAGCAAGCATATGTAAACTCAGAACAATACTTAAAGAAACTGATTGGAGCTATTTTTGTAACAATAATGACATAAATAAATCATGGGATTTCTTCACTGCCCCTTACTCACTCAAAGCGGTGCAACCATGTATACCATTGAAAAACCAACGTTCATTCCATAATCATAAGCCTAAGTGGTGGAATAAAGAGATTGCAGACTGTTTGCTTGCGAAGAAAATTGCTCCTAAAAGATATAAAACCTCGAAAAATGATGAAGAACTAATAAAACTCATAGATCTACGACATAAAGCCAAAAAGATAATTAAGGAAAATAAAAAGACCCTGGAGTTACATGTTGCAAATCAAAGTAAAACAAACTCGTAAGAATTCTATACACCCAACCCTCTGCTATCACAGGTTTTGCTATAGCGTTTATGTGCTATCACGGCTACCTTAAAAACCCTAAAATTTCCTTATCGCGTCCCTTAAGGGTGCTATCGCGGGTCCGTACCGACGGGAATGTTCAAACATGGCGCCCGATGACGTCACAGAACATCGGCGGCTGTGAATGCCTGTGATCGGTGGACAGGCTGGCAACCATTGTGTTGGAAAACTACATGTTTACAAGTTTTTTTCTGCCCGAACCTCTTATCTTGAGCGTTTATTATGGCTTTTGGTGCATTCAGTGATAGGGATAGTGGGTCTGGTGGTAATGATGAAGGAATTAAATTCCCACGGCCATCAAAACAGAGAGCATACGCCGGTCTAGGCTACCGACGCCGACGCTGTGTCAGACGAAAGCGCCGAAAGTTTAGGCTAGGCTATATATGACTGATTTCAAATATATTATGTGTGGTAAGTAATCTCCTCATAATATGTATTTAAGTATTATCCTCAAATGCATTCAGTGATAGGGACAGTGGGCCTGGTGGTAATGATAAAGGAAATAAATGCCCACCATCAAAACAGACAGAGAGCAAATGCCGGTCTAGGCTACCGACGCCGACGCTGTGTCAGACGAAAGCGCCAAAATTATGCCGATTAATAATTAGGCTCGGCTATATATGGCTGATTTCAAATATATTATGTGTGGTAAGTAATCTCCTCATAATATGTATTTATAAGTATATAAGGTAAACAAAATGTGAAAATAGCAAGTAATAGGTCAAAATTATGGACCTCTGCACCAATTATAATTATTCCCATAAGTTTTTCAGTTCTGCTATGGTGAATCTCGCTATAGCGGTAGAATTAGGGCACCAATTACTCGCGATAGCAGAGGGTTGGGAGTAGTTACATCAGAAAGAAGAAAATAGTCACTTCAACTATTGGACCGTTTGTAAATGAGAATGGAGATTACACCAAAGACGAAGAACAGATGAGTAATGTCCTCAATACCTTTTTCGCATTAGTCTTTACAACAGAAAGCCTTAGTAATATCCCTACAGCACTGCCAGTTCAGTTAGACAATTCTAATGCTCTAAGCTTTATCAACATTACAGAGAGAAGTACTGAAATGTTTGGAGAAACTTAAGTTAACCATATCACTTGGGCCCAACACAATATCAGCTAGAGTTCTAAAAGAAGCTAAGTGTGTGCTCTTCAAACCACTGCCATTGCTCTTTAATAAATCCTTGCAGTCCGGGACTATGCCTGATGAGTGGAAGCTCGCTAATGTAACACCGATATTAAAAAATGGCAGCAAATCTTTACCTAGTAACTATCATCCAATTAGCTTAACCTCAGTTGTAAAATGCTAGAAACACTCATAAAGCTGGGTGCACACTGACACGAAAGCCCTTCCAGACGAGTTTACGACTCAAAATTTCAGCCTGATATGGCGAATCGCCAACATAATCGATGATATCGTAAATTAGCCGTGGGTGACTCCCACGGTCTAACCGACGTTAAACGATATTTTGGGCTGTTCAAAAGTACGCGAGAATCCCCCGGCAACTGTCAAAAATTGTCGGACTCTGGTCTTCCTCGCGAACTCGGGTGTTTCAAAATCGTGTGGTCCGTATCAAAGACGTATGGTCTGTATCAAAGTCGTATGGTCCGTATTAGAGTCGCCTGGTTTGTAAACTTACGGAGAGGATCGTATCTCTTCCATGCGGAAATTTTTCAACATGCTACGTGGCAACAGTGCGTCTAGCCTCACTCGTCGACCCGCCGGGTTTGTTTAGACGCCGCCACGCGAGTCTGGTTCAGTCTCTGCCGCGAGCCCGCCATGACAATATCATCATGAACAGGTACAAGACAAATGGTGTCAGGGTGAAGAAGAACCTGCCCACCACCACCGCTGCCATCACCACCACCACCACCACCACTGCCACCACCGAAGCCCCACGGAGGCAGGCAATGTTGTGAGGAGTGATGATGAGGATAATGATTGTGTACATAACGGAGGCGAGGGTGATGAGGAATCACAACCACCCCCTGCTGTGGCCGCATCCGGTTCGAGGAGGAAGAATGTGGTCGTGTTGGGCGCAGGGGTGGAACAAATGCTGCGGGAATGGTACAGGAACAATGAGTTCCTGTACAAGAAGGACAACAAAGACCACTTCATCCGGGCTAAGAAGTACCGCAAGTATGAAAAAAAGGCTCGGACCCTCCAATCCACCATTAACCCTTAAAGATCGGGACCGGACTTAACTCCGCCTCCAATTTGCAGCAAGTTAGGAGCATTATTAAGGCTTTTAACCCGGGAACTACGGGGAGACTCTTAAGAGTTCCCCCGGCGGACTGCGGGAAGACTCTTGAGAGTAAGTAAAACAAAAAATCAACTTTTGACATTGAAAAAAAAAAAAAAAAAATTGGCCCCTGGGCCATGCAAAATCTCAGTCCTCTACCTCCCCTCCTTCCCCACTTTCCTCCTCTCCTTCAGTTATCACCTACTTTCCCTATTATTCCCTTATTCTGAGGTATATTTTCGTGCTAACATTAGCGAGTTGCAAGCAGGGTGTTGTCATCACTGATGGCAAGCGAGTGCAAGAGAGAGAGAGAGAGTATCGATCGACTGTGTCTCAGTGGCCTTGGGGGAAATTGGCGGGAAAGCAGTTTGCCTCACCCATACATTATACAACTCGCGGGCTATATCTCCGATTTTGACCATCCAAACGCTATTTTCACTCGTTTTATTGTTGTTTCAGGTTAATACCTTTATAATCAACCCATAATAGGCACATATGGATAATTATTAATGCTATTAATGGTACAATGAATATTTTAGTGACGGAAACACCTCAAATACGTCAGCACAGGGGGACGTTTCCAATTACCCCCATGGGCACTTGTTAGGTTAAAGGGTTAAAATCGAGTGCAAATGGCCGGGAGCGCAGCGGGCCAGACAGCCGACTCCCAGGGCTTACCGCCGCCCATTAACCTCTCCGCGGCGCACAGTTTTTTTTTACATTTACATACTGTGTGCATGTATGATGATTTTGGGACCCATTGCCAATTTCGATAAAAAGTACATCAGCATGTAGGGAATGTTTGCGTGCATCGGCCCATATATATTTGACCCCCCAAAAATGTCTGGGGGGGGTGGGGGAACGGTCCGTAGTTGAAAAATGTGGAGCGAATGGCACTGCGCGGCTAGATTGTCATCGAGCGGCGAGATTTCCCGGCCGAATTTTCACGCGCCCAGGGGATAGAACCTGAGGGAGGAGGGGGTGGGTTACCGCGTAATATCACATATATCTCCTTTTTTTATCCCTTTTAGGCTATGTAGAGTACGTATACGTGTGTAGGTATATAGCGATAGTATAGAAAATAGGTTAAGTACAGTTACTATAATTAGAAATGATGTGCTTAAGGAAATTGACAGACTGAAACCTCATAAATCGCCTGGTCCTGATGAGGTATATGCTAGAGTATTAAAAGAATGTAGGGATGAGTTAAGTTACCCATTAACATTTTTATTTAACAAGTCATTGGAGACAGGTATAGTTCCAGAAGCTTGGAAGCTTGCAAACGTAGTTCCGATCTTCAAAAAAGGTGACAAATCAATAGCATCCAATTACCGTCCCATTAGTCTTACATCAATCATAGGAAAGCTACTAGAGTCAATTATTGCTAGTAAAATTAGAAACCACTTAGATACATTTAATTTAATAAATTCTTCTCAGCATGGATTCACTCAGGGACGTTCTTGCCTTACTAATTTGCTTAGTTTTTTCTCAGAGGTATATGAAGCAGTAGATAATGACAAGTCATATGATATAATATATTTAGATTTCAGTAAAGCTTTCGACAGAGTCCCCCATGAGAGATTGATGAGAAAGGTTGAGGTGCATGGAATAGGTGGGGCGTTGTTGGGATGGATTACGTCATGGCTAATTGGTAGGAAGCAGAGAGTCAGCATAAATGGTACGAAGTCAGAATGGGTAGCAGTCAAAAGTGGTGTCCCCCAGGGATCTGTATTAGGTCCTTTGTTGTTTGTTATATACATAAATGACCTTGATTTAGGAATAACTAGTAGGATAAGTAAATTTGCAGACGATACCAAAATGGGGAGAACAATTGATTCAGATAGAGATATAGAGTGCCTCCAAAGGGATCTAGATACCTTACACGAATGGTCAGTAAATTGGCAGATGAAGTTTAACATTGACAAATGCAAGGTATTAAAGATAGGGAAGATGCATACAAATGTTAAATATAAACTAGCTAATGTGGAATTAGAAAACTCGAATTGTGAGAAAGATCTAGGTGTGTTTGTTAGCAATGATTTGAAGCCTCGACAACAGTGTATAAGCGTTCGAAACAAGGCAAACAGGATTCTCGGGTTCATCTCAAGGAGTGTGAGTAACAGAACTGCTGATGTTATCTTAAAACTTTACTTGTCATTAGTGAGACCCCATATGGATTATGCTGTTCAATTTTGGTGTCCTTATTACAGAATGGACATAGATTCATTGGAGAGAGTACAACGTAGAATGACAAAAATGATCCATAATAATTATTAGAAATCTTCCGTATAAAGAAAGGTTGAAGAAATTAGGCTTACATTCGTTAGAGAGACGCAGAGTTAGAGGGGATATGATAGAGGTGTTCAAGTGGGTTAGTGGGATTAAAAAAGGGGACATGACAAATGTACTAAAGCTCAGTGATAGCGAAAGAACTCGTACCAATGGTTTCAAATTAGATAAATTTCGTTTCAGAAAAGATATAGGCAAATATTGGTTTGGTAACAGAGTTGTAGATGGGTGGAATGGACTACCAAGTGCTATAGTGGGATTAAAAACGAGAAGGAGCTTTAAGATAAAATTGGATAAGCATAATTATGGACGAGAAGGGTTGGGTGTGAAGGGGGATCAGCCGGGTTGGGCCAATCAGCGCTCTGCAGACCCCCGTAATCCTGCGTTAATCTCTAACCGTTTTGGTAAGATGATCCTCAGGGTATTAGAGTGTTGAGCCTATAATTGGGCTTTGTAATTGGGGTTGTGTGGGACAGGGATCTGCCTTGCTTAGGCCAATCGGCTTTCTGCAGACTCCCATTTTCTTATGTTCTTTTCTTATGTTCTTATGTATAATGGGTTATATACTATGTCATCACAGTGTACACAGACGGTTAATGTGGTATAATGGGTTATATACTATCTCATCACAGTGTACACAGACTGTTAATGTGGTATAATGGGTTAGATATTATGTCATCACAGTGTACACAGACGGTTAATGTGGTATAATGGGTTAGATACTATGTCATCACAGTGTACACAGACGGTTAATTTGGTATAATGGGTTAGATACTATGTCATCACAGTGTACACAGACTGGTAATGTGGTATAATGGGTTATATACTATGTCATCACAGTGTACACAGACGGTTAATGTGGTATAATGGGTTATATACTATGTCATCACAGTGTACACAGACGGTTAATGTGGTATAATGGGTTATATACTATGTCATCACAGTGTACACAGACTGTTAATGTGGTATAATGGGTTAGATACTATGTCATCACAGTGTACACAGACTGTTAATGTGGTAAAATGGGTTAGATACTATGTCATCACAGTGTACACAGACTGTTATTGTGGTATAATGGGTTATATACTATGTCATCACAGTGTACACAGACTGTTAATATGGTATAATGGGTTATATACTATGTCATCACAGTGTACACAGACTGTGAATGTGGTATAATGGGTTATATACTATGTCATCACAGTGTACACAAACGGTTAATGTGGTATAATGGGTTATATACTATGTCATCACAGTGTACACAGACGGTTAATGTGGTATAATGGGTTATATACTATGTCATCACAGTGTACACAGACAGTTAATGTGGTATAGTGGGTTAGATACTATGTCATCACAGTGTACACAGACTGTTAATGTGGTATAATGGAATAGATACTATGTCATCACAGTGTACACAGACTGTTAATGTGGTATAATGGGTTAGATACTATGTCATCACAGTGTACACAGACTGTTAATGTGGTATAATGGGTTAGATACTATGTCATCACAGTGTACACAGACGGTTAATGTGGTATAATGGGTTATATACTATGTTATACCAGTGTACACAGACTGTTAATGTGGTATAATGGGTTATATACTATGTCATCACAGTGTACACAGACTGTTAATGTGGTATAATGGGTTAGATACTATGTCATCACAGTGTACACAGACGGTTCTATCTATCTATCTATTGCCTGACGCCGTGATCCCCGAAGGGGTGGCCACGAACGAACCGCCCCCATGCACCTCTGTCCCCAGTCAGTCGACGCCCCTCCCCCCAACCAGCACCGCCTTCGTTCATGTAGTTCCTCACTCCATCCTTCCACCTCATATTCGGTCTACCTCTCCCCCTCTGTCCCTCCACCTCGCTCTCGTACACCCTCTTAGTCATTCTCTCGCTTTCCATACGTTCCATATGGCCGAACCATCTCAAGTTGTTCCTTTTCACACTTTCCAGCACATCTACCTCCACACCACACCTCCTTCTTACTTCCTCATTAGTCTGTCTATCCCTCCATGTAACTCCGCACGCACTCCTTAAGTAATTCATTTCCACTGCTCTCACTCTTGGTCTGAGTCTCTCGACCAACGTCCATGCTTCGCTTCCGTAAGTCAGTGTCGGGATTACCACACTGTCATGCAAGGACTTCTTCACTTCCATACTGACCACCCTATTTCTTGTTACTACTTTTAGCGTTCCTACAACCCTCTTCCCCTGTTGTACCCTCTCCCGCACCTCTTCATCCATAGTCCCATCTTTACTCAACACACTGCCCAGATACTTAAAAGAGTTGACGATCTCCATAGCCTGACCGTTCAGCTTCACCTCACACTCTGTGACTTCACCCCTTTCGAAGACCATAACCTTGCTCTTCCCCGTATTTACCTTCAAATTCCGTTTTTCGCACACTGTTCCAAACTCATTTACCAGACCCTGCAACTCCCATTCATTATCACTCATCAGAACTGTATCATCCGCAAACAGCAGTATAGGTAGCTTCCACTCAATTCCCTCCCTTTTCAGCGATACAGCAACATCCACTGCTCTTGATAGTATTTCTTTCATAACTCCATCCATATATACAGTAAACAACCACGGGGACATCACACACCCCTGTTTCAAACCAACATTCAGGTCAAAGAACTCGCTCTGCTCACTCTCCACACGTACTGCCGCCTTTGCACCCTCATATATGCTCTTCACTGCTTTCAGCAACTTGCCCTCTACTCCGTATATTCTAAGTACTTTCCACAAACCTTCTCTATCCACTCTGTCATAGGCCTTCTCCAAGTCCATAAAGGCAACATACACCTTTTGTTTCTTCTCCAGATACTTCTCCACAACACAATTCAGGGTAAAAATCTGATCTATACATCCTCTTCCCTTCCTAAAGCCTCCCTGCTCGTCGCCTATCCATTTCTCCGTTCTCACTCTCACTCTCTCAATCACTACCCTACTGTATACCTTCCCTACTACGCTTAGAAGACATATTCCTCGGTGGTTACCACACACTCCTCTTTCCCCTTTGCCCTTATATAGGGGGACTATTATGCCAGTCTTCCAGTCATCGGGTGCACTCCCCTTCTCCCATGCTAGTTTGCACATTTTCCATACCCATTCTATCACTATCTCACCACCATACCTCAACATTTCCCCACACACTCCATCTGTTCCTGGTGCTTTCCCCAACTTCACTTTTTTCATGGCTTCCCACACTTCTGACCTCCTGATCCCCACCTCCTCCTCCACTACTTCTCTTCTTCTCCCTCCCATACCATATCCAGCTATGTTTGCTGGCTCTTCATTCCTTTCATTTAGCAACTCACTGAAGTACTCCCTCCATCTTTCGACTCTCTCTTGCTTCTCGGCTAGCATTCTCCCATTCTTATCTTTCACACCCTTACTGTTTCCCTTGCTACCTTCCCTAACTTTCTTGACTTCTTTCCAGAACAGTTTCTTACTCTCCCTCCATTTTACACTCAGATTCCTTCCAAATTCCTCATCTACTCTTCTCTTACTTTCCTTCACTACTCTCTTCACCACCCTCTTACTCTCCACGTACCTCGCTCGTTTCTGTCTCTCGGAATCTTCATTCCCTCTACTACCCAACCACTCTCTATATGCTTTCTTCTTTTCTTCCACAGCTATTCTTACCTCTTCTGTCCACCATGCTGTACCTTTCACTCCCCTCCCTCTTCTCCTCACTCCACACACCTCCTCACATGCTGCACAGATCTCATCCTTAAACACCTTGCTCATCTCCTCCACTTCCTCCATAACTTCCAGGTCGAACCCACCTAGTCGTCTTTCCACTGCTCTCCTGTACTCCTCCCTGACTTCCTCCTCCTGCAACCTCTCCACCCTCCTCACCATTCCACCCTCCTCTCACCTCCCTCCCGCTCTCCTCACCCACTTCTTTTGTATCCTAACCTTAGCTACCACTACATAATGATCAGACAGACCCCCTCCAATACCCCTATACACCCTAGCATCCATCACAGATTTCTTCATTCACAGACGGTTAATGTGGTATAATGGGTTAGATACTATGTCATCACAGTGTACACAGACGGTTTATGTGGTATAATGGGTTAGATACTATGTCATCACAGTGTACACAGATGGTTAATGTGGTAAAATGGGTTATATACTATGTCATCACAGTGTACACAGACGGTTAATGTGGTATAATGGGTTAGATACTATGTCATCACAGTGTACACAGACGGTTAATGTGGTATAATGGGTTAGATACTATGTCATCACAGTGTACACAGACTGTTAATGTGGTATAATGGACTAGATACTATGTCAACACAGTGTACACAGACGGTTAATGTGGTATAATGGGTTATATACTATGTCATCACAGTGTACACAGACGGTTAATGTGGTATAATGGGTTATATACTATGTCATCACAGTGTACACAGAGTGTTAATGTGGTATAATGGGTTAGATACTATGTCATCACAGTGTACACAGACTGTTAATGTGGTATAATGGGTTAGATACTATGTCATCACAGTGTACACAGACTGTTAATGTGGTATAATGGGTTAGATACTATGTCATCACAGTGTACACAGACTGTTAATGTGGTATAATGGGTTAGATACTATGTCATCACATTGTACACAGACTGTTAATGTGGTATAATGGGTTAGATACTATGTCATCACAGTGTACACAGACTGTTAATGTGGTATAATGGGGTAGATACTATGTCATCACAGTGTACACAGACTGTTAATGTGGTATAATGCGTTAGATACTATGTCATCACAGTGTACACAGACTGTTAATGTGGTATAATGGGTTAGATACTATGTCATCACAGTGTACACAGACGGTTAATGTGGTATCACATGTGCGCGCGCTGTTTTCCGAAAGCGAGAACTGTTTACTATTTGGTCGAGGTTTTAATGTATTTATTATTTTTCTAGTTTTCTCCATATGCCTTCATCAAGCTTAAAACGTAATCCCCAAGATCCCGTATATGAATCGGTACATTTTCCGGTAGAAAAATGTCCGGGCCGAAGGCCGGTTCCTCCTAAATTACAGGTTGGCTATCGATCGCCTGGAAAATATTGACACCTAAATGACACGAAATATCGTAACATTAAAAAATAAATAAGGTGAAAACTCTCGCCAAACAAATGAGCCGAACATCATCACATTAGAAAACTAATGGGGCTAAGCATGAGAAAGAAAGGATAACAAAAAGAACAACCCTGCTCCCTCAACTACGATGTGTTAGCTGCTGATGTACGCTTTCCTTTTAACCTTTGAGTATTGTGACGCGCTTTACCAGTTTCTTCCGGCTATCAGTAGACGATTTCATACAATTAAGGAAGGATTTGTGGGAGTTTTAAAGGTGGTGATCCATGGGTTGAGATAAACGAGGAATAATAATCGCCAACCTGCACATAATTATCTTGCAAAATGCAATGGCACCGAACTAATTATTAACAATGATATATAGGATTTTGTGGATATTTTACAAGAGACCTGTGACGTCATAGTTCACCATCTAGTCCAGGATGAGGATACTCCTGTGACGTCACTATGACGTCACAAGTCCGTTGTAGACGATTCACAAAATCCTTTATACCATTTTGAATAAGTATTTCAGTGACATTGTATTTTGCAAGATAATTATTTGCAGGTTGACGAATATTTGTCCATGTTTATCTCAACCCATGCACCACCACCTTTATGTCAACCCCTGCACCACCACCTTTATGTCAACCCCTGCACCACCACCTTTATCTCAACCCATGCACCACCACCTTTATGTCAACCCATGCACCACCACCTTTATGTCAACCCATGCACCACCACCTTTATCTCAACCCATGCACCACCACCTTTATGTCAACCCATGCACCACCACCTTTATCTCAACCCATGCACCACCACCTTTATCTCAACCCATGCACCACCACCTTTATCTCAATCCATGCACCACCACCTTTATCTCAACCTATGCACCACCACCTTTATGTCAACCCATGCACCACCACCTTTATCTCAACCCATGCACCACCACCTTTATCTCAACCCATGCACCACCACCTTTATGTCAACCCATGCACCACCACCTTTATCTCAACCCATGCACCACCACCTTTATCTCAACCCATGCACCACCACCTTTATGTCAACCCCTGCACCACCACCTTTATCTCAACCCATGCACCACCACCTTTATCTCAACCCATGCACCACCACCTTTATGTCAACCCATGCACCACCACCTTTATCTCAACCCATGCACCACCACCTTTATGTCAACCCATGCACCACCACCTTTATCTCAACCCATGCACCACCACCTTTATGTCAACCTATGCACCACCACCTTTATGTCAACCCATGCACCACCACCTTTATGTCAACCCATGCACCACCACCTTTATCTCAACCCATGCACCACCACCTTTATGTCAACCCATGCACCACCACCTTTATCTCAACCCATGCACCACCACCTTTATGTCAACCCATGCACCACCACCTTTATGTCAACCCATGCACCACCACCTTTATGTCAACCCATGCACCACCACCTTTATGTCAACCCATGCACCACCACCTTTATGTCAACCCATGCACCACCACCTTTATGTCAACCCATGCACCACCACCTTTATCTCAACCCATGCACCACCACCTTTATGTCAACCCTTGCACCACCACCTTTATCTCAACCCATGCACCACCACCTTTATGTCAACCCATGCACCACCACCTTTATGTCAACCCATGCACCACCACCTTTATGTCAACCCATGCACCACCACCTTTATCTCAACCCATGCACCACCACCTTTATGTCAACCCATGCACCACCACCTTTATCTCAACCCATGCACCACCACCTTTATGTCAACCCATGCACCACCACCTTTATGTCAACCCATGCACCACCACCTTTATGTCAACCCATGCACCACCACCTTTATGTCAACCCTTGCACCACCACCTTTATGTCAACCCATGCACCACCACCTTTATCTCAACCCATGCACCACCACCTTTATGTCAACCCATGCACCACCACCTTTATGTCAACCCATGCACCACCACCTTTATCTCAACCCCTGCACCACCACCTTTATGTCAACCCATGCACCACCACCTTTATCTCAACCCATGCACCACCACCTTTATCTCAACCCATGCACCACCACCTTTATCTCAACCCATGCACCACCACCTTTATCTCATCCCATGCACCACCACCTTTATGTCAACCCATGCACCACCACCTTTATGTCAACCCATGCACCACCACCTTTATCTCAACCCATGCACCACCACCTTTATGTCATCCCATGCACCACCACCTTTATGTCAACCCATGCACCACCACCTTTATGTCAACCCATGCACCACCACCTTTATGTCAACCCCTGCACCACCACCTTTATGTCAACCCATGCACCACCACCTTTATCTCAACCCATGCACCACCACCTTTATCTCAACCCGTGCACCACCACCTTTATGTCAACCCATGCACCACCACCTTTATGTCAACCCATGCACCACCACCTTTATCTCAACCCATGCACCACCACCTTTATGTCAACCCCTGCACCACCACCTTTATGTCAACCCCCTGCACCACCAC
>JBAKBP010012442.1:0-67497 GCA_037953745.1 Lithodes maja
ATGCACAGACATCAGCCTTGACCCCAGGCCACCAGAAAAACCTGCCCAATGCCGTCAATGTTTTTGTTACCCCCAAATGACCCGCCACCGGCACATCATGCGCCAGACACAATAAGGACTCTCTATACTTATTTGGAACAACCACCTGGTCTACTACCCTCGCACCGCCCTCCCACTTCGATTTTGGGTCTAGAAATCTGCGGTACAATATCCTGTTGAGCCTAAAGAAATCTCCCGGTTTCGCATCCCCATCTTCCTCCAACTCTATGGCACCATTGCTATAACGAGCTAGGCTAGCGTCTTGCAGCTGCTGCTCACTAATGTCCCTGGGCGTCAATGCATCAAGATGGTTTTGTAATAAGACATTACCCCGGCTAGTAGGCTCTACTGCCTTAGTGGCTCTCGCTACAGCTCTTGCCTCACGCGAAGTCTTACCCAACTCTGCCTTGTTACACACCATATCTGGGCCAGAGTCAACTCCCGTGTTTATTATAGGTCCAAGTACCGAATCACCGAGAAGTGCAGCAGAATCAATGTCCCTTTTCCTGCCCTTAGCAACCTTCTCCTGATCCTTCCTCCACTGTCCCCGAGGTTGAGTGCTAGGCTGTGCAGGAGCCGCAGAGCGAGATCGGGTTACCACACAGGCCATCTCATCCTGTTGGCACCTCCCAACCCATTCCCGATTCTCACCATCCACGTCGGCCGCCCTCTCGGCAACGACTAAGGGTGGAGTCCCGGAAGTGGGCACCGCAAAGTCGTTGCCGAGAAGAAGGTCGACGCCCTCAACTGGCAAACACTCAACGATCCCTACATCCAGCTCCCTGCACACCTCTCCCACTCTCAACTCCAACCTCACAAGTGGGTATGACCTCGTAGCATTTATACCCTGCACCACAACAACTCTGGCCGCATTTATCGGTTTCCCTGTGAAGTTCCTCAACAAAGTTTGCGAAGCCCCCGTATCCCTCAGCAAGTCAACCCTCCGTAGTTCACTCCCCCAGCTCACAAACCCATGCCCCCGATGGCTACAGAAAGTGTCCCGGACAGGTGTCGAGCCTTCCGTACGCTTCTTTACCGCGTGTGCCTCAGCTGCTGACAACCTACCCCGGGCAGTTGCTGCAGCCTTCAGAGACACACCGATACTGTGAACCAATGACACCGGCTTAGCGGGAGTGTTACTAGGGCACTCACGTGAATAATGGCCTAGCTTCTGACATTTGTAACATTTCACATCCCCAATGGGCTTCTTCCCTTGTGCGGGCGAAGAAGGGGCCTGACCTTTAGTAAACGGGAGAGGCTTGTGTTTGTAGGTGTTATTAGGTGCAATGCATTTAGTGTGGTTATGTGTGTCATAGGATTTGTTATTATCGAAAACTCTGGTGGGTGGGGTGTAGCGCCCCTTCTGCCCTGACTCAGCCCTCTGAGCGGCACCGCAACCACGAATCAATGATAATCTGAGGTCTGCCATCTTGGCAGCCTCCTCTACTGTCTTGGGACATTTTTCCTTAATGTTCAGCGTTAGATCGGTTCCAGTACATTTGTAAAACTGTTCCAGATAGAAAAGTTGCTTAATTTCCTCAGCCGACTCTGCGTGCTCGGACCGAAACCAGTTATTACATGCATCTGTTAAGTCCCGTGCGTGCTCCATAAAACTGACGTCGCTCTTCTTATTCACGCCACGGAACTTCAATCTATAAGTTTCGGGTTGCAGTTCGTAGGCCCGGAGCACAGCCTCCTTCACCAGTCCATACACTACACTCTCGTCCAGTGACAGTGCATCGTAGGCTTTCAACCCCTTACCCACTAGACGTGATGAAACTAATGCTGCCCATTTAACCTCCGGCCAGTCATACTCACGACACTTCTTTTCGAAACGAGCAAAAAACTCAGTCACTGCTGTCTCATCAAATGCGGGTACTAACTTAATTAAATGCGAAAGTGAGTCTGTAACCCGGTGCCCACCACCGAGATGACGCCCCGTGGTCTCTACTCTAGACTTCTCGACATCCATTTCAGCCTGGTACCTGGTTGCATCCTGATTGGCTTGGATTCTAGCAACCTCTATGCGTTCTATACTAGCCTGTTGTATCTGAGTCTCCTGCAGCTTAAACTTAGCTAGTTCTAGCTGAAATAACATCTCAGGAGACAGGCCTGGGGGGGGAGAGCACAAAATGGGGGATCCACACCGAGACGTGTTTACGGGTAAGCCAGCTTGCCCTTGAGAACCCTCCTGCTGCATCGTGCTAAGACTCGCTGGCTGAGGGCCCAGCTCAGGGGTAGAGTGGAATGGAGGCTTGGAGGGAACCCCCCAAGACCCCACTCCACCCACCGCCCCATCGCCATCACCCAACAAACATGCCACCAAATTCTTCTTGGGCCAACTGTCAGGACAGTCCCGCCCCAAAACCGTGGCTAAACAGCGAAGACTGTAACAATCAATAGCCTGCAGGCGCTGTTCGGTCAAAGGTGTCTGCAAAAATGCCCGGGCATCCCTCTCTCCACTTATAACACTCCCCTCCCTAAACATCTGTTGTACTTGCTGGTTACTAGGCTGTACCGTGTTATCCTCCCCCGTAAATGATGAGTCATTAGACATAGTGCTGGTTATACAATTGCTGTTCATAAAAAAAAAAGAAGTGCTTATTACTAATTGCAGTCTCGACTCACAAAATGTTAAAGATGCTTGAATGACTCTACTCTAGACACCCCCAACGAAAGAATCTGCAAGTCCACCAATACAATAATGACACAATAAAAATTCCTCCAATATGCAAGAAAATTCTAGCCAGCTCTACTAGGTAGCATAGAATAGTTCTCCAAAAAACATGTGATAGGATACTACTGAATCTTGTGCAAGGTCGCCATTTTGTTACGGCTGGATCGGCAATACATATTCGGGATTCTTGATCGTAGGACAGAAATGGCTTATGTGACAACGACACGCTCGATTCCAGTCCCAAATACTATATGCTCCAGACAACAAAAGCACCAACGCCCTACAGAGTTATCGTCTATGGTAACGAGGTACCTTAACTCGGCGAAAGTGTACAACAGGGGTAGGCTATGAGGCTAAACTCCCTCAGACATTTATAGGTTACGTTATTACTAAAGAAATGCAATACTCAAGAAACTACGTTAATATTAAGCCTCTAATAATGTAGAATAGAAGCAGGCTAAAGGTATGACAGTGAAATGCTAAATGACAAATGTACACGCCTACTTGAAAGCGCGTGCACTAGAATAACTGTCCCCTACTAACATGCACTAGCATGTAGCATACAAGATGTTCATGATCCAGTAGATACCTAATAATACACATGGAAGGAACATAAACAGTAGTCACTTATTATAAGAATGAATCTATACTTGGAATAACTAAAAGGTTGCAGGCAACAGTACTGCGCCGGTAGCCTACTACCGCATAGGCTACTTCGCTTCTCTCACTCTGTCTCCCCTCTGAGTCTGTATGCGCCCTACGCAACAGAACTCCGGACACAGCAGCAAAACGACAGTGCAGTTAATTGATACATGAAAGTATTAATAGTGTTGTCTTGTGTGTGAGTAATGTGTACTGTAAAGTGTTACATACATAAACTTAAAGAGAGCTGCAATGCATAGTAAAATAAAGATATAACCCACTCATCATCCCCATGTGTTCTAGCTAGCAGGCCAAGTCACAGGAACAACGAGTCCCAGCACCGAAAGCGAGAACCCAGGAAAAGACTGCAGAGAACACAAGGACAGATAAATTACGTTACTCTACTATACCGGCACTACGAGCGAGCTGTAGTCTCTGGTACTACACTCGCTCCTGGCTCGGTAGGCAAATCAAGGCTAAGTCCTCGCCCCTCTACAGACAACTCCTGGGCATGGTCGGGCTCTTACACATGGCACTAGTCTAGTCACAAATTGGATGATGAGCTGGGCATATAACTCGTGAACATGTAGAACGTTCACCAACTATCCTCATCAAGAAGATCGCTGTTCACATTAACCCCTTAAATCTAATACATGTAAATATATGCTTGTCCTAAGAGTAATACGAGAGGTGAGTGCTGAAACTCCTTTAGGACCTCAAGGGAAGGGTATGCATTTAAATAGAGAGAAGAATGAAATGAGAGTAATGTCGTCAGAGAGAAAGAGTGCAACCGTGAGAAATTGGGAGAGAGGGCAAGGGATGTTAGAATCTCAAAGGTTCTAGGCAACCTGGTCATAGAGCACACAGCGAGCCTCCAGGCAATGTGCTGTACGACAACATGGGCAGCCCAGACAGCATAGGCAGGCGGCAATGTACTACCAACCCTGTCGCACCTAGCTATAAGCGCAGGGCTGCCAACCGGTCCATACGTCTGGCAACCACCCCCCCGGCAGCGTGGCGCACCGCTACCCTCTCGCTCTGAAGTCTAACTCACTCTCTCTCTCTGAATTCCTATCATCTCATCTATCAACTTCTCTATTGATACTACATATTAAATGGAAGGTCTCGACATGGCTTAAAACAAAACCCACCACTGGTTAGCAAATGACGAGACCTTTGCAGAGATACAAAGAACATAGTTATACGTTGTCACACTCAATATAAGCAGCCAGCATGGTACACGGTCCGTGACGGTACAGTGGAGTACCAAGGAGTACAATCAGGTTACGTTGCTACGCACTGGGTGCGTCACAAGATTTTCCGTCGGACAGCCCTCTCTGATGTCCCGCTTTCCTCACACAAACTTGGGTGCGTGTGTGTTCACCATGTTAAGTGTTCAACCCTTTCTCCGGCTGCTCTGATGGAGCGCTTTAAGCGACAACATAGTGGATACAGACCTGGTCACATACCGCATCTCCGGTTCGCACGTACAACTCCATGACCCGCCTGTAGGCCGTAAAAGGTCACGTGACCCTATCTCTTCGCTCACTAATTCCCTGTTGACAACCAAACTTGCCAAGCCTTCTGTTCTCCACCACGATGTCTCCTTACTGGCAGTCGATCAGACGCCTCAGGATCCGATATTGATATAGATAGAGATTTCTGATGACCTGATTAACTTGTCTGAGGTTGCATGTACCACCCGATGCATACAAGATTGCCCTCCTCTGATTGCCGCAATGGTGTTAGCACTTCACAAAACGATTCCTCACATGATACCTAATATGGTTGTTCGTCTTGTTTACTACCTTTTATCAGGGATTCTTTGAATTCAACGTAACACGACATTGCTTCCCTAGTGTGTTCTTTAATTTATATGCGACACAATGCCTCTTTCTCACACTGTATCTGCATTGAGCATTTACGACAAAAAACTTGAAACTCCCGATTTTCTTACTAAACTACAATTTCAGCTTGACCAACTTCTTGACAATTTACCTTCTTTTGCCAACCATTGTTAACTTGGCTTCACTCTACTCCTATCTAAAGACTATACATAAGTTCACTGCACTTCAACTGACCTGTGTATGTTCTGTCCTTCCACTTTCTCAACATATCATTGGTTTCCTTGCCTTACTGAGCTTTGGCTCAGTAGGTTAGTATAAATATTGTTTTCATCATCATCACACTGGCTAATATTTATTTGGAATCAACTTTCACTATGATGATTCAATGTTATGTGCTATTTTCTAAGCTATATTATAGACAGAATATTTATAATTATTCTTAATTATATTATTACTGTAGACATGATTATTGTGGGTTTAAACTGAGCAATAAAGTGGGTTTTCGGTCTTGTGCCCCATCTGAAAGCGACAGTCAGTGGCAAGACTCTTGGAACGAAAGTAAATAAGTTATTTGTTTAGTTAGACTAATTCTGAATCAACAGACAGACTTATTGGACAATACCACTCTACTCCTTCACTCCTGATCCCTTTGTTCAAATAAAGTAGTTATTATCTTCTAGTGATGTGATAGACCTTTCATGTTTTGTGCGGGGCGTACTATCAGACCACTCAGGTGGGATTCCATGATACTAGACAGTACACCAGCAAGAGGGTTTGCAGTGGTGTGTAGAATGGTCCGGGGAGCTGAATGATAATTTAAATTATACTATGTTAAAATTATAAAATTTTACTGAATCATACAGGAGACACTGAATGGATAAAGGTAGGAATTCATTCCCAAATAAATATGGTATTAGTTACAAGGTATTAGATCTTTTTTGAGATGTTCATGATTTTTATATACTGTACCCTCTTTTCTTTGGAAATAAACGAACATTGGGTAGGAGCTTCTATTTACTGCCAATATTAATTTAAGAATAATTGACCCTTAGACATCACTTCAATATTATTTTAGGCTTGGAATAGAGGATTCCGATGCACTTTACCATAAATATTGGTCTTAGAAAACCGTCTTGACTAACACCTCTTTTCACTTTTGTGTATTTTTGGGTTGGAATATACCCTGATACATTTCATCGTTCTCAGTTTAACTAATGCCTCCCTTTTCTTCACAGGCCCCAGCTGGACGCCAGGTAAAGATGAACTATCTGATTGTGAAGACTTGTAAAGTCCCGCGGATGCAAGGTGGACTGGGCCCTGGTCAACGGTGCCAGCCAGATCAACTTCCCCCCAGCCACCAGCAGGATCCTGTGTGGCAAGCGCAAAGTCACCAACATCCCCGTATCTACCAACGGCAAGATGTACGTGGCCTACAAGGGCAGCGTCAAGAGGAGCAGGGGCATGCAGTTCAAGTACACCATTATTTAAAGGCCTCAATGGGCGAATCTAAAATGTCCAAGAATTAAGTAATCAAGTTTTTAGGGATTTCATGAGTGGAGTTCAATTAGAGCACCTTCCTATAAATTGTTCAATAATTAAGTAATCAAGTTTTTAGGGATTTCTTGAGTAGAGTTCAATTAGAGCACCTTCCTATAAATTGTTCAATAATTAAGTAATCAACTGTTTAAAGATTTTCATGAATGGAGTTCAAGTACACCTTCCTTTACATTGTTCAAGAATTAAGTAATCAATGAGATAATGGGTCGAATTGGAGTACACTTTCCTTTACTTTGTTCAAGAATAGAGTAATTAATGGATCGAATTGAAGTGTGCTTTCCATTAAATGGAATAGGAATCAAGTAATCAAATATATTTAAAGGTCACGTTCAAAGTGCACCTTCATTTCAGTTGTTCAGAAATCAAGTGAACAATCATTTGTGTTCATGATCAGGTTCAAAAGCTCTTTATTATGCATTAATGATAGGATTATCATACGACTTAATTTATTCTGGCTATCATTAGACTAATTACCTTAGGAAGGATATAATTATAGAAGTCAGAGGGATAATTGAACAAGTTTCCGTATAAGCTTATAAAATCGTCTAACAAGATCCAAACTAGAATAATATTAAGGCGGCCTTGTATCCAGAAGGGGCTCAGCTGATAAAGAGTCAAATTCAACCACACCATCGTTCACAGTGGTGAAATGTTAAGTCCAAGAGCAAGTAAACAATTTTTTAAAGTTTCTCATTGTTTAAGAGATTATATTGATCCTTTTGATGAAATGAAAACCTTGATTATAGTTACCCTTCAAACCACACACAATGAGTGAAAGGTATCTTGTGGGGAGATTGTAGGCACCAATCGATCAGGGCTAGACCCAGGTGAGGTTATAGGCATGTGATAAAGAGTCGCTGGAACTCCTGTTTCATTTGCTTGGCCTCTCTTACTGATTTTCTTTGTGCCTCATTTACACTGAGAGCAATCTAGCTAGCTCTCACAAACACCTCCTCCTCCTATCCACTTCACTACACTAAACATGCACACCACACTTCATTCCTCCACACCAAAATTAAAAAAACACAAAAATGATGAATTTTAGCCCAGCCTCGGAGTCCCCAGGGGGGGGGACCATAAATGCCCCCTCACCCGACCGACCATCCCCTGACGACCCCACACAATTACCTGGACCTCGGCCTGTTACTCTTTCTATTAATTTCTGCAACATTCGCGGACTTTCCTCTAACTTTCACTCTGTTGAGCACCATCTCTCCTCCTACAAACCTGATCTTCTCTTCCTCACCGAAACCCAGGTGTCTGTAGCAACATCCAGCAACCCCTTCTCTGTATCCTCCTACTTTCTCTATCCTAGTTTCAAAGCCAATGGCGGATGTTGTGCATATGTGCACAACAAACTCACTTGCTCTCGTGTTCCCGATTTCGACTCCTCTGAATTCTCAACTTTATGGCTCAAACTTTCCTGTCATTCTCTTACTAAATATTTCTGTGCTGTCTATCTTTCCCCTAACTCTACCAACTTTCCTAAATTCTTTGACTATCTAAACTCTACAGTGGAACACATTCTATCCATTTCTCCTTTCTCAGAAATCTCCATCTTAGGAGATTTCAACGTTCACCACCGCCAATGGCTCTCCTCTCACACTACTGATCCACCTGGTGAACAAGCCTACGTCTTTTCTATCCTAAATGACCTAGAGCAGTTAGTTCAGCAACCCACCCGTATCCCGGATCGCATCGGAGATCGGCCCAACATTCTTGACCTGTTTCTAACTTCTAACCCTTCTTCTTATACTGTCGATCTTTTCTCTCCTTTGGGCTCCTCCGACCATAAACTTATCTCTGTCACCTGTCCTATCTCTCCAGTACAGCCACCCGATCCTCCTAGCCGGCGGCGCTTGTGGCACTTTGGCGCTGCCGACTGGGAGGCTCCGGCAGTACTTCTTTGATTTCCCATGGAATGATTTCTGCTTCCATGGCCGAGGACCCTCGGAGAGTGCTGAACGCATTACCGAGGTAATCCTATCGGGCATGGAAGCATACATTCCATTCTCTTTCTCTCAGACTAATGCTAAAAAATCTTGGTTTACTCACGCCTGTTCTACTGCTGTCCGCAATAAGGAGGAAGCATTCAAACGGTACCGACGCCTTAAAACTCAAGACTCTCATTCTTCATATGTTTCTGCCCGGAATCAAGCCAAATCTGTTCTTTGACTTGCCAAACACTCTTTCATCAATAATAAATGCACTGAACTATCCAACTCTAGCTCTTCCCAAGCTTTCTGGCATCTAGCCAAAAACCTCTCCAACAATTTCTCTTCCTCGTCTTTCCCTCCCCTTTCCCACTCTGATGGCACAACCATCACTTCTTCCTCTGACAAAGCTAAACTCTTCGCTCAAACTTTTGCTAGAAACTCCACCTTGGATGATTCCGGTGCTATTCCTCCCTCTCCACCCTCCTCTCTCTTACTTATGCCTAATATCCTAATCTCTTCTAAAGATGTACTTTCTACCCTCTCTGGGCTTAACACTAATAAGGCGTACGGTCCGGACGGTGTTCCTCCTGTTGTTCTCAAAAACTGTGCTTCCGTGCCGACTCCCTGCCTAGGCAAACTCTTTCGTCTCTGTCTATCCTCTAACGTCTTCCCTTCATGCTGGAAGTTTGCTCACATTCAACCTGTCCCAAAGAAGGGTGACCGCTCTCAACCCTCCAACTGTCGTCCAATTGCTCTTATCTCTTGTCTTTCTAAAGTTTTTGAAACTATTCTTGCTTCCAAATTTCTTAAGCATTTCTCTTCTCATAATCTGCTCTCAGATCGCCAGTATGGCTTCCTTAAGGGTCGCTCTACTGGTGATCTTCTTTCATATCTTACTAACTCTTGGTCATCCTCCTTTCGGGACTTCGGTGAGACTTTTTCTATTGCACTAGACATATCGAAAGCCTTCGATAGAGTCTGGCATAAATCTTTAATTTCTAAACTACCCTCCTTCGGTTTGTATCCCTCCATCTGTGCCTTTGTCTCTAATTTCCTTTCCGGCCGTTCCATAGCTGCGGTTGTGGACGGCCATTGTTCACTTCCTCACCCTATAAACTCCGGTGTTCCTCAGGGCTCTGTCCTATCTCCTATTCTCTTTCTAATTTTTATAAATGATCTCCTTAACTGTACCTTAATTCCCATCCATTCATACGCAGACGACTCAACCTTACACTACTCCATTAGTTTTTCAGAACGCCCCAGCCAGCAGTCCCTCAACGACAAACGTAATGAAGCCATAGAACTCTTAAATTCTGATCTAAATACTATTTCCAATTGGGGCAGAGAAAACCTTGTTAACTTAAATGCTTCCAAAACCCAATTTCTCCATCTATCTACCCGTCAGGATCTCCCAGCGGACTATCCCTTATTCTTCAACAATACAAAAATCAACCCTTCATCTTCTCTCAATATTCTTGGTGTCTCTTTTTCTTCTGCTCTCATTTGGAAGGACCATATTACCAGTCTTGCTAAGGCAGCCTCCCAGAAGCTGGGTGTGCTCAACCGCCTTAGGGGGTTCTTTTCCCCTGCACAGCTTCTTGCTCTGTACAGGGGCATAGTGCGCCCTTGTATTGAGTATTGTTCACATGTGTGGGGAGGTTCCTCTCACACCGCTCTCCTAGACAAAGTTGAAAGGAAGGCCTTTCGTATCATTAACTCCCGTCCACTCACCAACTCTCTGCAATCTCTCTGTCTCCGCCGCAATGTTGCATCTCTCTCGCTATTCTATCGCTACTATAATAATCAGTGTTCCTCAGAGCTATCCCAGTGCATACCACCTCCTTTACGTAGGGCACGTGGTACCCGTCTTGCAACTCAATCCCACCCCTACTCTGTGCAACTCTCCAACCCAAGAGTGAAAAGTTACTCTCAAACTTTCTTCTACTCAACATCTGAGCTCTGGAACTCTCTCCCAGAATCAGTCTTTCCCTCTTCCTATGACTTAAATTGCTTCAAACTCTGTGTGTCCAGGCATTTTGGCTCGAACGTCCCTTGATTTTGGCCCTGTCACTCTTTCAACTATGGGGGAGGCACTCGCTATAGGCAGTTATGCCTTTTGCCTCCCTCAATCACATAGAAAAAAAAAAAAAAAAAAAAAAATGAAATTTTAAAAATTTCGAAAATATTCCAGATGAAAAACTTGACATTAAGAAACAATAATGAACTATGTAATTGTTATCAAATAATAGCAATAGAACAATACTATATGGTTACTAAACTCATTACAGAATTGCATTTTTAAAGGACGGTGCGAGGGGTTACTAGGAAATATTTTTTGTGACAATTATCTTGATTCTTTGTAGAATTCATAATACCAATAAACTAAATAAAAACATACTTTGCTGACCCTGATGTCCTATTTAAGAATGTATTAATATATTATAGGTTACAAAGCCTAAATAAGCATGTCTTTCATATGTACTAAATATATTACCAATTACCTTTTAATGTATATTTGATGTTTTTGTTTCTATGTGGATGAGGGAGACAAAAGGCAAAACTGCCTGTGACGAGTGCCTCCCTCAGAGTTGAAAGATTGACATGGGCAAAATCAAGAAATGTTCGAGCTAAAATGTCTGGACACACAGAGTTTGAAACATTTTAAGGGTGTATGTATGTATGTATGTATGTATACATGTATATATTCAAGCACAAACCCCATAGGTGTGGGTGGCGGACCCGAGACCGAGCTTGAACAGAAACAACAAAATATAATTGACATTAAAATTCACACACACCTAGGTCGTCCACGAGGATATTCAGAGATCAAAGCCTGTTTGGGGTCCCTAGCACAAGAATCCCAGGTCCTAGACCTCCCGGAGAGGTTCTGGTCTCAGTAGGCAGACAAGCAGCGAAGCACACTACAATGACCGCCCACATCACTTCCAGGCATGGCCCTTCATATATACACCGGCTCCCGGGTCAAGCAATTCTCAAGTCCTACTCGCGCCTGACCCCCACTCCCTACGACCTGGTTATCACTCATTTATTCACAATCATTCTACATTCATTCCTATTCACCACCACTTCTCTTGCCTGTTAATCAGTCATCTCTTTATCTTCCAATGCTTTTGTTCACACTCATCTCTCCACCTGCCCCCATCAGCCTGTCCCCTGGAAACGACTCGCCAAAATGCTCTGGACCACCACCTTCTACCCTTACTATTAATTTCTGTAATACTCGTGGCCTTTCCTCTAACTTCCACTCTGTGGAACACCAACTTTCCTCTGCCAACCCTGATCTTCTCTTTCTCATCGAGACACAGTTGTCTGGGAATACTGACAGCAAACCCTTCTTTGCATCCCTCAACTATCTCTATCCTCAGTTTCGAGCACAAGGTGGATGTTGCGTCTATGTACGCAACAATCTTGCTTTCTCTTGTGTTCCCAACTTAGATTCTAAAGCTTTATTGTCACTCTCAAACAAAATATTTCTGCACTATCTATCTCTCCACTAATTCTACTGACTATCCAAAATTCTTTGACTATCTAACTTCTAAAGTGGAACACATTCTATCCATCTCTCCTTTCGCAGAAATCTCCATCTTAGGAGATTTTAATGTTCACCACCACCAATGGCTCTCCTGTTTCCACTGACCAACTTGGTGAACAAGCCTACATCTTTTCTATCTTAAACGACCTAGAGCAGTTACTCCAGCAACCAACCCATAGCCTAGATCGCTGGGGAGATTGGCCCAACATTCTTGATTTATTTCTAACCTCTAACCCTTCTGCTTATACTGTAAAACTTTTCTCTCCTTTGGATTCCTCCGACCATAAACTAATATCTGTCACCTGTCCTATTTCTCTTTTACGGCCACTCGATCTTCCCAACCGGCGGCGCTTGTAGCACTTTGGCGCTGCCGACTGGAGAGGCTCTTCGGCAGTACTTCTTTGGTTTCCCATGGAATGACTTTTGCTTCTGTGGAGAGTGCTGAACGCATCACCGAGGTAATCCTCTCGGGCATGGAAGCAAACATTCCATTCTCTTTCTCTCAGTTTAATGCAAACAAATCTTGGTTTACTCACGCTTGTTCTACTGCTGTCCGCAACAAGGAGGAAGCATTCAAACGGTACCGAGACGCTTCAAGACTCAAGAATCTCATTCTTCCTTTGTTTCTGCTCGTAATCAAGCCAAATCTGCTCTTCGACTTGCTAAACACTCTTTCATCAATAATAAATGCACTGAACTATCCAACTTTAGCTCTTCCCAAGCTTTCTAGCATCTAGCCAAAAACCTCTCCAACTATTCTTCTTCCTCGTTTTTCCCTCTCCTTTTCCACTCTAATGGCACAACCATCACTTCTTTCTCTGACAAAGCTGAACTCTTTGCTCAAAATTTTGCTAGAAACTCCACCTTGGATGATTCCGGTGCTATTCCTCCATCTTCACCTCCCCCTCTCCTACTTATGCCTAATATCCTAATCTCTTCTAAGGATGTATTTTCTACCATCTCTGGACTTAATACTAAGAAGGCGTATGGTTCGGACAGTGTTCCTCCTGTTGTACTATAAAACTGCGCTTCTGTGCGGACTTCCTGCCCAGGCAAACTCTTTTGTCTCTGTCCTTCCTCTAACGTCTTCCCTTCTTGCAGGAAGCTTGCTCTCATTTAACCTGTCGCAAAGAAGGGTGACCACTCTCAACCCTTCAACTACTGTCCAATTGCTCTCCTCTCTTATATCTCTAAAGTTTTTGAAACTATTCTTGCTTCCAAATTTCTTGAGCATTTCTCTTCTTATAATCTACTTTTAGATCGCCAGTATGGCTTCCTTAAAGGGCATAGCGCATGTGGTCAGCTATGATGAGCTATCCTCATTATCATAAATGTTAGTGTACAGTATACCTCTTATGTGCAATAATAGTAGTCCGAGTTTCTTATTAATGTAGATATAAATAAATTTGTGTTTTGGACGGTGGTGGCGAGAGGCATTGCCGAGCCCCTCGTGACGTGTATTTAGGTATTGGGGTACCCATAGAATAACAGAATAGGTCAAAGAGTTTCAGGAGTCAGGTCAATGGCCACCATTTTGATTCTCAGTATCTGTTAAGTACTCCATGCTGTGAAAGCAGTTACAAAGATGGACAGCTATTTAATAGCAGGGTATGATAAATTGTATTTTTTTTTTTTTCTTCTATGTGATTGAGGGAGGCAAAAGGCATAACTGCCTATAGCGAGTGCCTCCCCCATAGTTGAAAGAGTGACAGGGCCAAAATCAAGGGATGTTCGAGCCAAAATGCCTGGACACACTGAGTTTGAAGCAATTTAAGTCATAGGAAGAGGGAAAGACTGATTCTGGGAGAGAGTTCCAGAGCTCAGATGTTGAGTAGAAGAAAGTTTGAGAGTAACGTTTCACTCTTGGGTTGGAGAGTTGCACAGAGTAGGGGTGGGATTGAGTTGCAAGACGGGTACCACGTGCCCTACGTAAAGGAGGTGGTATGCACTGGGATAGCTCTGAGGAACACCGATTATTATAGTAGCGATAGAATAGCGAGAGAGATGCAACATTGCGGTATGAGCAGCATAAGCTTAATAATGAAATGTAGAAATAATGGCAAGCTATCGAATAATGCACTGTGAAAGTGAAAATCAAGATGAAATATTTTGATACGTTGGCCGTATGCTCTTGTACTAGAGTACCTTTCTATACCGTTAGGGCTAGACCGCCTCTACACAAGCCGATACTATTAGTGTTGCCATATGGATAGAGCTGCCAATACGTATTTATTTATGATTAACGAGACCAAACTATGAATAATTTCATTGATAGATTCTTAAGGATACAAATTTTACACTCACGTGATATATATATATATATATCAAATACTGCCTTCACATTACTTCATCATGTATGAGATATATCAGGGTAGGGTAGCTAAAAGGCAATATGAAAACATATTCGAAATTCGCGGGCTAATTCCGTTATCATTAACACAAGAGAGAGGCGACAGGGGTTGCCATCAACTTTCTAAGCTTAAGATATGTTACATGGCTTTGTTTACTATTTTCGATAAAAATGTGTGGTAAACCAAGACAACTGTGCAGTATCAATCATTCTTTAACATGTTTTAGACAGTGATAAAATGGAATGGGATATTGCACGAGCTATGCCCTCTAAGGGTCGCTCTACTGGTGATCTTCTTTCACATCTTACTATCTCTTGGTCATCCTTCTTTCGGGACTTCGGCGAGACCTTTTCTATTGCACTAGGCATATCGAAGTCCTTCGATAGAGTCTGGCACAAATCTTTAATTTCTATACTACTCTCCTTCGGCTTCTTTCCCTCTATCTGTGCCTTTGTCTCTAATTTCCTTTCCGGCCGTTCCAGAGCTGCGGTTGTGGACGGCCATCGCTCACTTCCTCATCCTATCAACTTGGGGGTTCCTCAGGGCTCTGTCCTATCTCCCATTATCGTTCTAATTTTCATAAATGATCTTCTCAACTGTACCTCCAGTCCCATCCATTCATATGCACTCTACTGTACCTTACACTACTCATTTAGTTTTCCTGAATGCCCCAGCCAGCAATCCCTCAAAAACAAACGTACTGCTATTTCCAATTGGGGCAGAGAAAACCTTGTTGCCTTTAATGCTTCCAAAACCCAATTACTTCATCTTACTACCCGTCTGAAATTCCCAAAGGACTATCCCTTACACTTCAACAAAACACAAATCAATCCTTCATCTTCTCTCAATATTCTCAGCGTCTTATTTTTCTTGTGCTCTCACTTGGAAGGGTCATATAACCAGTCTTGCTAAGGAAGCCTCCCAGAAGCTGAGTGTGCTCAACTACCTCAAGGGGTTCTTTACCCCGGCACAGCTTCTTCTTGCTTTGTACAGGGGCACAGTGCGTCCTTGTATTGAGTATTGTTCACATGTGTTGGTAGGATCCTCTCACACAGCACTCAAAGACAAAGTAGAAAGGAAAGCCTTCTGTATCATTAACTCCCGTCCACTCACCAACTCTCTGCAATCTCTCTCTTCGCCGCAATATTGCATCTCTCTCGCTATTCTATCGCTACTACAATAATCAATGTTCCTCAGAGCTTTCCCAGTGTATACCAACTCCTCTATGTAGGGTACGTAGTACCCGTATAGCAACACGATCCTATCCCTACTCTGTTCAACTCTCCAACCCAAGAGTGAATAGTTATTCTCAGTCTTTCTTCTATTCAACTGCCGAGCTCTGGAACTCTCTCCCTGATTCAGTCTTTCCCTCTTCCTATGACTTAAATTGCTATTAACTCCGTGTTTACAATATACTGTAATAGCTAGGGTTAGTATTCGAACCTCTACAGGCAGGAGGTCTGTCACCATTACCACTGCGACAACACATCAAATAAACAACTTGTCATGCTTATGGGAGCCGGATTTCGATAAAAGACGGTCTGTCCCCCACTCGAGTGTGGTTGGGGAGGAACACGGGTAGAAGTACCAGATTTCTCCTTTTAACCATCACAGTGGTAATGGTGACAGACTTCCTGCCTGTAGAGGTTCGAATCCTAGCCATTATATTGGTCATCAAATAAACAACATACAAGAAGTGTTGGCATACGCATGAGATTCGGCCGAGTTTGGTTGTGTTTGACAATGATGTTAACGAATTGAGGGCGAATAATGTATACACGAAGCGCACAACACCGCACGACATAAGTGACCGAGACACATCACACACGTACCAAGCACGAGAACTGAAATAATGAAGAAAGAGGATGATGGAAATAAAACACCACCAAGAGCCAATATTACCACCCTTGCCACCACACCACAGAGGAAGGAAGTCACAAGCATCACACTACCAAAGTACGCCTGAGCAGCCTCCATCACACCCGCACTTCCCCAACACCAGGAAAGAACATCATAGTCACCATCAGAAATCCTGGCAGCGACAGAAACAAGAAGGACCGAAGGAAAGCAAAGCAAGCAAGACTTTGCATAAGTCCTACACCACCACGCACCCTTCTTGCTCCAAGCCGTACCACCGCCGTGACAGGGAAACTCAGATGGGCTACCTCAGCCGCTCCTCCCAGCACATCCGCCCTTCTTGCACCGAAAAGGAGCACAGGAAAAACGCCACCATCAGAAAGACTATGCCAGACATTCAGGGGTCAGTACAGGTGGAAAGCTCTTGAAAACACACTTCACTGGAAGGTATTTTAAGAGCTGGAAGAGTTGGGGTAATACTCAATAAACAATTAAAGCACTGGCAATAAGTTGTTTATTGAAGATCTTTAG
Organism: Lithodes maja; assembly: GCA_037953745.1. NCBI lineage: Eukaryota > Metazoa > Arthropoda > Malacostraca > Decapoda > Lithodidae > Lithodes > Lithodes maja. The sequence continues at coordinate 16,992 of JBAKBP010012442.1, forward strand.
ATCTTGGCTTTACAAAGTAATTGTTATTGAATAACCATGGTGGCCACACAATATTAATTCTTCGCCTCGATCATCAGGAATTACCGTTAGCTAGGAGAAAGCTGTACTGACGTGCGCTCTAGCGGTAGTAAACCAAACCTCAGTAAGGCTAGTTAGAAGTTCACGAACTGGCTATTGGCTTCTTTCCAAGTCAGTGCTTGTGAGATCATAGCACTGGCATAACGGCACTTTGCATAGTCTTTACGGTACACTGGCTTAGGCACTGGCAATAAGACACTTATCCATAAAAGGCCCAAATACAAACTCATCCAAAGTCCCTGGAAGACTCTTATGAAGGTCAGGACAGTTTAGTGAAATTGGAGAGCACAGGCATCCCAACCCTCTTACGTTAATCAGAGGATACAATATGTATAACACTGGCAGAACAGACTCTTATTCATTTAGGACCCCAAACCCAAGAGTACTGTACAGGTTCTTGATAAACTACTCTTATAATGGTCAGGATAGTTGAGAGAGACAGTGTAACACTGGTATAACTTCTCTTCACATTAATCCAATGATATGTTAAGTATAACACTGGTAGAACTAAACATTCATTTAAGACCCCAAACTCAAGAGTTCTACAATATTTTCCATCCTGCTGTCCTCACCACTCGACAGGACTACCACCACGGCCCAAGAACCTCATCAGAAGTGCCATGGAAGTGCAACATCACCGGAAGTGCCTTGTGTCAACACCGGAAGTGCATAGTGTCATCCCCCTGGAACTTATTGTGGATCCTCGATCGTGCTAGGAAAATTGCTACCATAGTGAGGTGGGAATATGAACATGATTAGTGTTATGCCCTGTTTTTCTACAGGTTTAACTTGGGTAATGCGAGTTCTAATTGACTGGGTATATAAGGCTGCATGCACAATACAAGACATGAGGAATAGAGAACACAAAGAAACACATGGTAGCAAGTTACACGATCACGTTTATTGATATACCACTGCAGAATACTTGTGTAAGACAATATAATAGAATCGAACAACACTAGCAAGTGGATCTGGATGGAGCCTAGTCTCCCACTTCCAACGTTCAGGTATTAATCTTCTGATCACTGGCTTTGATTTAACAGGTTTATATACCGAAGACCATCAATGTTACTTATAGATTCATATTCACGGTTAGATTTATTACTGGTAGCTCTGGTGCACAAGTAGTAGTTCACAGACTAGATTAGACACGCGTATTTTATAGCACGGGAATTCTAGTAACCTCAGGGGGTACTGATCTAAGTTTTATATCCTTGTTTCAGAAATACATAGAACGCAATCAGTGGGCGAACGTTAGATATCACTAGAGTTTTAATATCTGAATAAGGTAATTACGAGAGTCAAGGTCGCCTGTTAATTAATGAGCACTGATCGCTTAGTACGTCCCAAATGGAATGGTTAAGTATGAATTACACTGGGCAAGGTCTTAGCCACTTCGTAGAAATATTTAATTAGTGAAATCTCTAAACAGCACAGTAAGATGTAGTCCTGCTAAAGAGAATCTTGGGTAGTATCTGATGGGTCTGGTCCTGGTTATCTTGCGTCCATGATGTTGGGGGCTAACGACTGGTTCCGCGGCCGTCCAGGGGGGCCATATGTGTGAAGTTCTTAAATACGTGGGCAGGTCCTTCTATCCAAATCTGCCACGGAGTCTGCCGGCTCTGGGATCTCACTCCGGAACAACACAAGGGCAGAGCTAGAAGTTAACTGCAGGGTAGTGACCCCTGGTTGGTGTCTAGCTTTCAACTGATTTGACTGGGGGCCGGGAGTTAGATTTATAGGCTCGGTTCTGGACCCTGTAGACAGTAGGGATCTCGAGTCTTATAAACTTAATTGAGCTCTCAATAGAAATGGAGACTAGGTAAGATGGTATTTACTGTTGTGGCACAGGGCTATAGGAAGCCTTTATATTTTCATATAACTGAGCCTTAGTAAGAGGTACTATTTTGGCTATACTGGACGTATTTAGGGGAGAGAGACTGGATCTACTTTGCGAGGAGGATGGGGACAGCTGTGATAGGAACGTCTCTCTCTAGATTGTTCAATCTTCATTCTATGGTATAGCTGAGGTGCTAATTTAGTGATCAGAGCATGCAAGAAAGGTAAATGGTTTATTGTGAGTTAATAGAGGTTAGTAAAGGTGTTAGTCATTCATGGTTAGTTCATTGATAGGAAGAATTCCTGTGCTACCTGGCAATGACTCGAAAGTCAAAACAGGGGCCAGGTATACCTCCGCGGGGGTGGGGGTCTCCCTCCTCGGGTGGGCCAAAAGGGGGAGCTGGGCGCCCTCTCTCTGTGATCGTCGTCCGGCGGCTGTGGCTAGGGGCTTGCCATATCACCAGTGTTTATAATAACCCTCTGTGTATGAGACAGATGTGGGTGTCTTTAATACCAAAACCGAAGGTGCCTTAGCTAGCTGGTTTTACTCGGCTGGTTGTTAATTGTAGGGTTTGCTGGATGTGGTGGAGACTGGGTTGCTAACTCTGCCACATTTATCTGGAAGTATGGCAATAGAAGTTAGTTACTGGCGGGGCGGCGAGCCTCGCACCGACGACCATTGGGTGCAGGGTTGTGAATGTGTTGTAAGAGAATAGATGGCATGCAAGGGGCTAGTAAAGTTCTAATGTTGTTCTGGCCTACTAAGTGAAGGTAGGCTGGATAGGAGTATATATATAAAAGGTTGGAGAGCGTTAGCAACGGACAATTCAAGGATCTTCAAGAGGTATGAGAGAGAGGCTAGGTCGGACAAGAGTCGAGAAGCGCGGGAATTCTTAATGAGAGGGGGGGAGAGTTCAAGGGCTACAGGGAAATTTTGCCCCTAAGGTCCCTGGGCGTGGGGGTGGCATTAGGCTACAATTGATATGGAAGTTTGAAAAAGGCAGTAGAATACGTTAGCCAAAATATGCTACCGGGGAATGCAACTATGGGGTGGTATATGAGTCTGGAAAAGATAGAGTTATGTGATCAGTCCGAGGGTTATGGATACTATTAGTTGGCCCTGGGAACTGCGTTTTCTATTAAATATAAATATAAATACCAACAACAGCGGCAGTTCGTAGGGGTACTTAGTTATTGTTTCGGGGTACTTATGACAGATACTGGTAACCAGGTTATCTTATACAATCTCTGGTTGGGGTAAGAGGTGTAATACACGAAGTAAATTGGCGTAGTGTGGGCTGTGGATACGAAGGAGGCAAGGGGAAGACGTATGACAATTGTGGAAAGTAAATGGAAAAAGGTGAACACAATGGCGGATAAAAATACTTAACCTAAGGATTGCATACATAGATTTATGGGGCGATGGGTCTTCAGAAAGCTTAGTCTGGCAAGACAAGATGTTAGGGAATGTTAATATTAATACTTAGTTACTAGAGGAACAATGCAAGGGGCGACTGAGCACGGGTTACATATATCTATACTCGTCATGGAAAATTATATACGAGGTCTAGGGACAAGCGTGGGTGTTTTAACTTCTAAGATATATAACATCTACTTCTCGGATGTAAGAACATACATAGATATAATTATGGCTGTCTGATGTGTTGGCATTGGCTCAACGTCGGGACAGGGCATGGGTGTTTTTAATATGAATGTATATTCCTGTTCATCATCTTTGTAGTTAGGAGTGTAGGACACGAGGGGGTTAGTGTACGTGAGGTGTGGAAAATGGTGAGTTTAGAAAAGGAAAAGGGTGCAGCCAGGAGCTGCTTAGCCCTGCGGGCTTGGGCCTGTCTGAAGTGGCTGGCTCGGTCAGCTGGTCCTTTCGTTCTGTGGACCTTTCCTTTGGTGTTTCTGTGTGGTGTTCGTTCGTGGCTTCTGTGGTGGGCTTCTCGTTCTGGGGCATTTTACTTCCCTCTCCTTCATTATAGGCTCGTCCTCGAGCCTCAAGGGTGAAGTAAAAAAAAGCATAGTCAGAAAAGTGTAGGTTAACAAGAAAAGTAGTATGACTAAGGGAAAAAAAAATAATATATACAGTATATGGAAAACATGTAAATTTAAGAAGGACAGATAATTAAGAACACAGGAAATTAAGAAGAGGTAAAGTGTTTAACAATGTATAAAGCAAATTTAAAAGATAGTCAGAAAAGTGTAGGTAACAAGAAAAGTAGTATGACTAAGGGAAAAAAAATAATATATACAGTATATGGAAAACATGTAAATTTATAGAATCATGCCCAATCGCTTAGGAATTGAAAACATTCAAAACAATTTAGTACAATAATATCCTCATCATCATCAGGGGGGGGGGGGGTATTTAGGGTCGCCGTTAGTCTGGGTGACGGTCTGGTAATAGGGGGGGTGGTTCACTTTCACTTTGGAAGGGCGGGGTGGATATACCGTTAGTTCTTGTCGTTAGGAATGTGGGTCTGGGGGCGAGCTGGCCCGGGGCCAGTTTTGGAGGGGGGGTCTAAGTGGTTTCGGTCGGGGGTAGTGATAGGGGGGTTTTAAAGATGAAACGGGCAGGTCGAGTCGGGGTTGTTGTTGCGGAAGAGGTTGGTGCTGGGGAGGGGTTGAATTGTGTAGAGAGTTGTGGTCGTGAGTGGGGTTTGGGGAAGGGTGAGTAAGGCTGAAGGTTGAGTGTTTACTATGATCGGGTGGTTTGGAAGTTTGGTGTGTGGGGATTTTATTTCCGGGAGAGACATGGATGGGATTTCGAGGAGTGGTTGAAGTTGAGAGGTTGATTATGTTGTTTGGGGCGAGAGAGAGAGTATTTTGGGGTTTAGCCAAGGTGGAAAAAGTTTTGTGGTTGGATTGGGATGGGAGTGGTATTTCGTCGAGCGGGATCTTTGGGGGGGGAATTTGGGGCGGGTGGGGTAACGGTGAAGAGGGGGAGGTTGAAAGTTTAGCTGGGCTCATGATGGTGGGGGACCGAATGGTGAGCAGGTGTTCGGTATGCATGAGGGGGGGGAATCACTTTGGTGGGAGTCACGCGTGAGGGGGGGATTAACGGCGCGTGTGGGAGGATCAGAGTGGTGGGGTGTGTCGGTGGCAGTAACGGTTTGCTTAGAGGTTATCTGGGGTTGGTGAGTTTGTCTGTCATGAGGGGGTGAGTCAAGTGTGGGGTTTTGAAGTTTATTAGGGGTGTGAATTGTGGGGGGGTGGAAGGGAGCTACTGACTGAAAACTGTCACAAGGGAGATTTTGTTGGTGGGGGAATAGCTGAGTATTTCTGGGGGAAGGGGGGGAACATGGTTGGGTCCCTAGGTCGTCACGCGTGAGGGGAGGATTAACGGCGCGTGTGGGAGGGTCAGGGTGGTGAGAGGTGAGCGAGTTAGGAAACGGGATTTGTTGGGGGGGACTGCGGCGGGTTGGTGGGGGAAGAGTTAGGTGTAGAACAGGGGTTATTGGTAGAGGACTGATGTATTGATTTGGGGTTTTTAACAGGACGAATTTTGGGAATCTTCTTGGTGGCAGTCACGGTCTGGTTAGCGGTTATCTGGGGTTGGTGGGTTTTTTTGACATTAACAGGACGAGTTTGGGGAATTTTCTTGGTGGCAGTCTCGGTCTGGTTAGAGGTTATCTGGGACTGGCGAGTTCGTTTGACATGAGAGGGTGAGTCGAGTGTGGGGTTTCGACGTTTTCTAGGGGTGTGAACTGTGTGGGGGTGGAAGGGAGCTACCGACTGAAAACGGTCACAAGCTACCGACGGAAAACTGTCACAAGGGAAATTTTGTTGGTGGGGGGATAGCTGAACATTTCTGGAGTCATGGGGAAAATATGTTGTGGTAGGCCTACATAGGTAGGCATAGCTAGAATACGGGGCTTGTTGGGGGGGCTGCGGAGGGTTGGTGGGGGAAGAGTTAGGGATGGTCAGAGAGGATAGAGGCAAGGAAGAGTGCACTGGGGTTGGACTTTCACCGGAAGTCATTTTGGAAGGGTGCACGGAGTCTTGGATAGGGGCTGAAGGGTTGGATAGGGGATTCATCGAACTGCGTAGGCATTCTTCTCTGATGGAGAGCATATGTTCTTCGAATAAGCCATACGGGTCGAGATGGGCGGTGATGTGGGGTGGGAGGATGTTTAACAAAGCGGTGAATAAGAGTTCATTTTGTTGGTCGTAATCTTCATAGCTATACGTGGTCCTCACGTATCTGTAGAGTTGTATGAGGGTCACATTTATATCCCCTTCATACTTGATCTCGTCGACTTTTATTATTTTGGGGGCGACGGGGGAACCCAAAAGTGGATCTAAGGTCCGGATCACGAAGGATCGAAACTGGTTCCAGGTACTCTCTGGCGTATTCTGTGCCACCATTTGGTGAATAAATTCTTTAAAGGTAGGCTTATCAACAAGTTGGGAAACGGCTTCTCCCAACTGTATAATATGCAAAATTGCCCAGGCGATTTTTTCGCGGTCATTATGAAATACCACATCGTATACTGGCTTTATTATGTCTAAGTAACTGGTGATATCATACGTGTTTACATCATACTTGGGAATGTGTGAGAGTGGCTGAAGATTTCGCGATGTTGCCATGCTTCTACTGTTCCAAACTTGCAGTGTAATGCAACCTTTTATCCGAATCAAGAACCACCGCTGCCGCCAATGTTATGCCCTGTTTTTCTACAGGTTTAACTTGGGTAATGTGAGTTCTAATTGACTGGGTATATAAGGCTGCATGCACAATACAAGATATGAGGAATAGAGAACACAAAGAAACACATGGTAGCAAGTTACACGATCACGTTTATTGATATACCACTGCAGAATACTTGTGCAAGACAATATAATAGAATCGAACAACACTAGCATAAGTGGATCTGGATGGAGCCTAGTCTCCCACTTCCAACGTTCAGGTATTAATCTTCTGATCACTGGCTTTGATTTAACAGGTTTATATACCGAAGACCATCAATGTTACTTATAGATTCATATTCACTGTTAGATTTATTACTGGTAGCTCTGGTGCACAAGTAGTAGTTCACAGACTAGATTAGACACACGTATTTTATAGCACAGGAATTCTAGTAACCTCAGGGGGTACTGATCTAAGTTTTATATCCTTGTTTCAGAAATACATAGAACGCAATCAGTGGGCGAACGTTAGATATCACTAGAGTTTTAATATCTGAATAAGGTAATTACGAGAGTCAAGGTCGCCTGTTAATTAATGAGCACTGATCGCTTAGTACGTCCCAAATGGAATGGTTAAGTATGAATTACACTGGGCAAGGTCTTAGCCACTTCGTAGAAATATTTAATTAGTGAAATCTCTAAACAGCACAGTAAGATGTAGTCCTGCTAAAGAGAATCTTGGGTAGTATCTGATGGGTCTGGTCCTGGTTATCTTGCGTCCATGATGTTGGGGGCTAACGACTGGTTCCGCGGCCGTCCAGGGGGGCCATATGTGTGAAGTTCTTAAATACGTGGGCAGGTCCTTCTATCCAAATCTGCCACGGAGTCTGCCGGCTCTGGGATCTCACTCCGGAACAACACAAGGGCAGAGCTAGAAGTTAACTGCAGGGTAGTGACCCTGGTTGGTGTCTAGCTTTCAACTGATTTGACTGGGGGCGGGAGTTAGATTTATAGGCTCGGTTCTGGACCCTGTAGACAGTAGGGATCTCGAGTCTTATGAACTTAATTGAGCTCTTAATAGAAATGGAGAGTAGGTAAGATGGTATTTACTGTTGTGGCACAGGGCTATAGGAAGCCTTTATATTTTCATATAACTGAGCCTTAGTAAGAGGTACTATTTTGGCTATACTGGACGTATTTAGGGGAGAGAGACTGGATCTACTTTGCGAGGAGGATGGGGACAGCTGTGATAGGAACGTCTCTCTAGATTGTTCAATCTTCATTCTATGGTATAGCTGAGGTGCTAATTTAGTGATCAGAGCATGCAAGAAAGGTAAATGGTTTATTGTGAGTTAATAGAGGTTAGTAAAGGTGTTAGTCATTCATGGTTAGTTCATTGATAGGAAGAATTCCTGTGCTACCTGGCAATGACTCGAAAGTCAAAACAGGGGCCAGGTATACCTCCGCGGGGGTGGGGGTCTCCCTCCTCAGGTGGGCCAAAAGGGGGAGCTGGGCGCCCTCTCTCTGTGATCGTCGTCCGGCGGCTGTGGCTAGGGGCTTGCCATATCACCAGTGTTTATAATAACCCTCTGTGTATGAGACAGATGTGGGTGTCTTTAACCTCTGAAGTGCGCACGGGGGTAATTGAAAACCTCCCCCTGTGCTGACGTATTTGAGGTGTTTCCGTCACTAAAATATTCATTGTACCATTAATAGCATTAATAATTATCCATATGCGCCTATTATGGGTTGATTATAAAGGTATTAACCTGAAACAACAATAAAACGAGTGAAAACAGCGTTTGGATGGTCAAAATCGGAGATATAGCCCGCGAGTTGTATAATGTATGGGTGAGGCAAGCTACCTTCCCGCCAATTTCCCCCAAGGTCACTGAGACACAGTCGATCGATACTCTCTCTCTCTCTCTTGCACTCGATTGCCATCAGTAATGACAACACCCTGCTTGCAACTCGCTAATGTTAGCACGAAAATATACCTCAGAATAAGGGAATAATAGGGAAAATAGGTGATAACTGAAGGATAGGAGGAAAGTGGGGAAGGAGGGGAGGTAGAGGACTGAGATTTTGCATGGCCCAGGGGCCAAACAAAAATAAAAAAATAAAAAAATAAAAATAATTTTTTTTTTTTTTTTCGATGTCAAAAGTTGATTTTTAATTTTACTTACTCAGGAGAGTCTTCCCGCAGTCCGCCGGGGGAACTCTTAAGAGTCTCCCCGCAGCTCCCGGGTTAATACCAAAACCGAAGGTGCCTTAGCTAGCTGGTTTTACTCGGCTGGTTGTTAATTGTAGGGTTTGCTGGATGTGGTGGAGACTGGGTTGCTAACTCTGCCACATTTATCTGGAAGTATGGCAATAGAAGTTAGTTACTGGCGGGGCGGCGAGCCTCGCACCGACGACCATTGGGTGCAGGGTTGTGAATGTGTTGTAAGAGAATAGATGGCATGCAAGGGGCTAGTAAAGTTCTAATGTTGTTCTGGCCTACTAAGTGAAGGTAGGCTGGATAGGAGTATATAATTATATAAAAGGTTGGAGAGCGTTAGCAACGGACAATTCAAGGATCTTCAAGAGGTATGAGAGAGAGGCTAGGTCGGACAAGAGTCGAGAAGCGCGGGAATTCTTAATGAGAGGGGGGGAGAGTTCAAGGGCTACAGGGAAATTTTGCCCCTAAGGTCCCTGGGCGTGGGGGTGGCATTAGGCTACAATTGATATGGAAGTTTGAAAAAGGCAGTAGAATACGTTAGCCAAAATATGCTACCGGGGAATGCAACTATGGGGTGGTATATGAGTCTGGAAAAGATAGAGTTATGTGATCAGTCCGAGGGTTATGGATACTATTAGTTGGCCCTGGGAACTGCGTTTTCTATTAAATATAAATATAAATACCAACAACAGCGGCAGTTCGTAGGGGTACTTAGTTATTGTTTCGGGGTACTTATGACAGATACTGGTAACCAGGTTATCTTATACAATCTCTGGTTGGGGTAAGAGGTGTAATACACGAAGTAAATTGGCGTAGTGTGGGCTGTGGATACGAAGGAGGCAAGGGGAAAACTTATGACAATTGTGGAAAGTAAATGGAAAAAGGTGAACACAATGGCGGATAAAAATACTTAACCTAAGGATTGCATAGATAGATTTATGGGGCGATGGGTCTTCAGAAAGCTTAGTCTGGCAAGACAAGATGTTAGGGAATGTTAATATTAATACTTAGTTACTAGAGGAACAATGCAAGGGGCGACTGAGCACGGGTTACATATATCTATACTCGTCATGGAAAATGATATACGAGGTCTAGGGACAAGCGTGGGTGTTTTAACTTCTAAGATATATAACATCTACTTCTCGGATGTAAGAACATACATAGATATAATTATGGCTGTCTGATGTGTTGGCATTGGCTCAACGTCGGGACAGGGCATGGGTGTTTTTAATATGAATGTATATTCCTGTTCATCATCTTTGTAGTTAGGAGTGTAGGACACGAGGGGGTTAGTGTACGCGAGGTGTGGAAAATGGTCAGTTTAGAAAAGGAAAAGGGTGCAGCCAGGAGCTGCTTAGCCCTGCGGGCTTGGGCCTGTCTGAAGTGGCTGGCTCGGTCAGCTGGTCCTTTCGTTCTGTGGACCTTTCCTTTGGTGTTTCTGTGTGGTGTTCGTTCGTGGCTTCTGTGGTGGGCTTCTCGTTCTGGGGCATTTTAATTAGACTAATATCCAGTATTCTAGAATGGATAAGAAGTCGTAGGCGTGTGCATAAACCTTTAACCGTCTTGGTGGTGTAATGGTTAAGGTGTCTTAAAAATGTGTGTGATAACCCAGGTTCGAATCCCGGTGGATCACATATATCTATCTATCTATCTATTGCCTGACGCCGTGATCCCCGAAGGGGTGGCCACGAACGAACCGCCCCCATGCACCTCTGTCCCCAGTCAGTCGACGCCCCTCCCCCCAACCAGCACCGCCTTCATTCATGTAGTTCCTCACTCCATCCTTCCACCTCATATTCGGTCTACCTCTCCCCCTCTGTCCCTCCACCTCGCTCTCGTACACCCTCTTAGTCATTCTCTCGCTTTCCATACGTTCCATATGGCCGAACCATCTCAAGTTGTTCCTTTTCACACTTTCCAGCACATCTACCTCCACACCACACCTCCTTCTTACTTCCTCATTAGTCTGTCTATCCCTCCATGTAATTCCGCACGCACTCCTTAAGTAATTCATTTCCACTGCTCTCACTCTTGGTCTGAGTCTCTCAACCAACGTCCATGCTTCGCTTCCGTAAGTCCGTGTCGGGATTACCACACTGTCATGCAAGGACTTCTTCACTTCCATACTGACCACCCTATTTCTTGTTACTGCTTTTAGCGTTCCTACAACCCTCTTCCCCTGTTGTACCCTCTCCCGCACCTCTTCATCCATAGTCCCATCTTTACTCAACACACTGCCCAGATACTTAAAAGAGTTGACGATCTCCATAGCCTGACCGTTCAGCTTCACCTCACACTCTGTGACTTCACCCCTTTCGAAGACCATAACCTTGCTCTTCCCCGTATTTACCTTCAAATTCCGTTTTTCGCACACTGTTCCAAACTCATTTACCAGACCCTGCAACTCCCATTCATTATCACTCATCAGAACTGTATCATCCGCAAACAGCAGTATAGGTAGCTTCCACTCAATTCCCTCCCTTTTCAGCGATACACCAACATCCACTGCTCTTGATAGTATTTCTTTCATAACTGCATCCATATATACAGTAAACAACCACGGGGACATCACACACCCCTGTTTCAAACCAACATTCAGGTCAAAGAACTCGCTCTGCTCACTCTCCACACGTACTGCCGCCTTTGCACCCTCATACATGCTCTTCACTGCTTTCAGCAACTTGCCCTCTACTCCGTATATTCTAAGTACTTTCCACAAACCTTCTCTATCCACTCTGTCATAGGCCTTCTCCAAGTCCATAAAGGCAACATACACCTTTTGTTTCTTCTCCAGATACTTCTCCACAACACAATTCAGGGTAAAAATCTGATCTACACATCCTCTTCCCTTCCTAAAGCCTCCCTGCTCGTCGCCTATCCATTTCTCCGTTCTCACTCTCACTCTCTCAATCACTACCCTACTGTATACCTTCCCTACTACACTTAGAAGACATATTCCTCGGTGGTTACCACACACTCCTCTTGCCCCTTTGCCCTTATATAGGGGGACTATTATGCCAGTCTTCCAGTCATCGGGTGCACTCCCCTTCTCCCATGCTAGTTTGCACATTTTCCATACCCATTCTATCACTATCTCACCACCATACCTCAACATTTCCCCACACACTCCATCTGTTCCTGGTGCTTTCCCCAACTTCTCTTTTCATGGCTTCCCACACTTCTGACCTCCTGATCCCCACCTCCTCCTCCACTACTTCTCTTCTTCTCCCTCCCATACCATATCCAGCTATGTTTGCTGGCTCTTCATTCCTTTCATTTAGCAACTCACTGAAGTACTCCCTCCATCTTTCGACTCTCTCTTGCTTCTCGGCTAGCATTCTCCCATTCTTATCTTTCACACCCTTACTGTTTCCCTTGCTACCTTCCCTAACTTTCTTGACTTCTTTCCAGAACAGTTTCTTACTCTCCCTCCATTTTACACTCAGATTCCTTCCAAATTCCTCATCTACTCTTCTCTTACTTTCCTTCACTACTCTCTTCACCACCCTCTTACTCTCCACGTACCTCGCTCGTTTCTGTCTCTCGGAATCTTCATTCCCTCTACTACCCAACCACTCTCTATATGCTTTCTTCTTTTCTTCCACAGCTATTCTTACCTCTTCTGTCCACCATGCTGTACCTTTCACTCCCCTCCCTCTTCTCCTCACTCCACACACCTCCTCACATGCTGCACAGATCTCATCCTTAAACACCTTGCTCATCTCCTCCATAACTTCCAGGTCGAACCCACCTAGTCGTCTTTCCACTGCTCTCCTGTACTCCTCCCTGACTTCCTCCTCCTGCAACCTCTCCACCCTCCTCACTATTCCACCCTCCTCTCGCCTCCCTCCCGCTCTCTTCACCCACTTCTTTTGTATCCTAACCTTAGCTACCACTACATAATGATCAGACAGACCCCCTCCAATACCCCTATACACCCTAGCATCCATCACAGATTTCTTAATTCGTTCATCCACACATACATAATCAATCAATGACTTTCGTTCCACCACTGTCTTATCCTTCATTGTCAACATCCGTTTCCACGTGTACCTGTGGATCATTCTGTGTCGGAAGAAGGTGTTGGCTATCCACAGCCTCCTCCCCACACATACGTCCACAAGTGCACTACCATTCCCATTCACCTCTGATGGTACCCCCCACCCTCCCACCACTCCCTCAACTTTCCTATCACCCACCTTACCATTCATATCCCCAATCAGAAATATTCTTTCGTTCTTGTCAAACTTCTCCAGGCACGCCTCCACATTCATCCAGAACTCCTCTTTCTTTCTTTCAAGTATATCCTCTGTCGGGGCATACACGCATACAATCACCCACGTTTGTATTCCTACTTTCATTCTCACCCACACAATCCTTGAACCCACAGACCCATACTCTCTTACACATTCCTTCCATTTGCTACTTACAAACAAACATGCACCTTCTCTCCCTATTCCTTCACTCACTCCAGCACACACACCTATTCCACACTCCCACTCTCTCACATCTGAACCTTCCCATTTGGTCTCTGTCATTCCACATACATCCAGCCTGGCATTCACTAACACTTCCAGAACCTCTCTCTCTTTTGTGCCATCATTCATGCCACTAACATTCCATGTCGCCATTCTCAGAATGTCCGAAGGCATGTCCTTAGTCGGTCGTGGTTTGTCAACGTTGGTTCCGTCCGCATCCGAGGCTGTTCGTTCGTTTTTTTTTGCTTAGATATTTTTTCCGGGTGGGGGTCGCAAGCCCACCGACCCAACCTCTTTAGTCGCCTCTTACGACACGCAGAAGGCACGTGGGGCATATTCTATTCCCTAACCCCCAGGGGGGATATATCATATAATTGCTTTCATTAATTTCATTGGAAGTGTTTGGTGGTGTGGTGAAATTAATAACAAATAGATTATCAGTAGGTTTAGGGATATTTCGTAGCGAGGCCGTTCTATAGGTTCTGTGCCCCATGAATATTCTTTCCTCTCACTTAAACATTAGGCTACCATAGTGCGGTGGGAATATGAACATGATTAGATTAATATCCAGTATTCGAGAATGGATAATAAGTCTTAGGTGTGTGCATAAACCTTTAACCGTCTTGGTGGTGTAATGGTTAAGGTGTCTAAAAATCTGTGTGATAACCCAGGTTCGAATCCCTGTGGATCACATATACTGAATGCTTTCATTAGAGGTGTTTGGTGGTGTGGTGAAATTAATAAAAAATAGATTATCAGTAGGTTTAGGGATATTTCGTAGCGAGGCCGTTCTATAAGTGGGAATATGAACATGATTAGATTATTATCCAGTATTCGAGAATGGATAATAAGTCGTAGGCGTGTGCATAAACCTTTAACCGTCTTGGTGGTGTAATGACAAGAAGAAAGCGTATAGAGAGTAGTTGGGTAGTAGAGGGAATGAAGATTTGGAAAGGCAGAAACCAGCGAGGTATGTGGAGAGAAAGAGAGTGGTGAAGAGAGTAGTGAAGGAAAGTAAGAGAAGAGTAAATGAGGAATTTGGAAGGAATCTGAGTGGAAATTGGAAGGAGTGTAAGAAACTGTTCTGGAAAGAAGTCAAGAAAATTAGGGAAGGTAGCAAGGGAAACAGTAAGGGTGTGAAAGATAAGAATGGGAGAATGTTAGCCGAGATGCAAGAGAGTCGAAAGATGGGAGTATTTCAACGAGTTGCTAAATGTAAGGAATGAAGAGCCAGCAAACATAGTTGGATATGGTATGTAAGGGAGAAGTAGTGGAGGAGGAGGTGGGGGATCAGGTCATAAGTGTGGGAAGCCATGAAATGAGTGAAGTTGGGGAAAGCACCAGGAACAGATGGAGTGTGTTGGGAAATGTTGAGGTATGGTGGTGAGATAGGGATCGAATGGGTATGGAAAATGTGCAAACTAGCATGGGAGAAAGAGAGTGCACCCGATGACTGGAAGACTGGCATATTAGTCCCCCTGTATAAGGGCAAAGGGGAAAAAGGAGAGTGTGGTAACCACCGTGGAATATGTCTTTTAAGCAAAGTAGGGACGGTGTACAGTAGGGTAGTGATTGAGAGAGTGAGAGTGAGAACGGAGATATGGATAGGCGACGAGCAGAGAGGTTTTTAGGAAGGAAAGAGGATGTGTAGATCAGATTTTTACCCTGAATTGTGTTTTGGAGAAATATCTGGAGAAGCAACAAAAGGTGTAGGTTGCCTTTATGGATTTGGAGAAGGCCTATGACAGAGTGGATAGAGAAGGTATGTGGAAAGTACTTAGAATATACGGAGTAGATGGCAAGTTGCTGAAAGCAGTGAAGAGCATTTATGAGGGTGCAAAGGCGGCAGTACGTGTGGAGAATTAACAGAGCGAGTTCTTTGACCTGAATTGTGAGTTGAAACAGGGGTGTGTGATGTCCCCGTTTTTGTTTACTGTATATAATTGGATGGAGTCATGTAAGAAATACTAGGGAGAGCAGTGGATGTTGGTGTATCGCTGAAAAGGGAGGGAAATGAGTGGAAGCTGCCTATACTGCTGTTTGCGGATGATACAGTTCTGATGAGCGATAATGAATGGGAGTTGCAGGGTCTGGTAAATGAGTTTGGACCAGTGTGCGAAAACGGAATTTGAAGGTAAATGCGCGGAAGAGCAAGGTTATGGTCTTCTCCCTCACAGAGTGTGAGGTGAAGTTGAACGGTCAGGCTATGGAGATCGTCAGCTCTTTTAAGTATCTAGGCAGTGTGTCGAGTATTTTTTATTTTTTTTCTATGTGCTTGAGGGAGGCAAAAGGCAGAACTGCCTATAACGAGTGCCTTCCCCATAGTTGAAAGAGTGACAGGACCAAAATCAAGGGATGTTCGAGCCAACATGCCTGGACACACAGAGTTTGAAGCAATTTAAGTCATAGGAAGAGGGAAAAACTGATTCTGGGAAAGAGTTCCAGAGCTCAGCTGTTGAGTAGAAGAAAGTTTGAGAGTAACGTTTCACTCTTGGCTTGGAGAGTTGCACAGAATAAGGGTGGGATTGAGTTGCAAGACGGGTACCACGTGCCCTACGTAAAGGAGGTGGTATACACTGGGAAAGCTCTGAGGAACACTTGATTATTATAGTAGCGATAGAATAGCGAGAGAGATGCAACATTGCGGCGGACAGAGAGAGATTGCAGAGAGTTAGTGAGTGGACGGGAGTTAATGGTACAAAAGTCCTTCCTTTCAACTTTGTCTAGGAGAGCGGTGCGAGAGGAACCTCCCCACACATGTGAACAATACTCAATACAACGACGCACTATGCCGCTGTGCAGGGGAAAAGAACCCCCTAAGGCGGTTGAGCACACCCAGCTTCTGGGAGGCTGCCTTAGCAAGACTGGTAATATGGTCCTTCCAACTGAGAGCAGAAGAAAAAGACACCAAGAATATTGAAAGATGAAAGAATGATTTTTGTATTGTTGAAGAATAAGGGATAGCCTAGTCCGCTGGGAGATCCTGACGGGTAGATAGATGGAGAAATTGGGTTTTGGAAGCATTAAAGGTAACAAGGTTTTCTCTGCCCCAATTGGAGATAGTATTTAGATCAGAATTTAAGAGTTCTATGGCTTCATATGGGACTATGGATGAAGAAGTGCGAGAGACGGTGCAGCAGGGGAAGAGGGTTGTAGGAATGTTGAAAGCAGTAACAAGAAATAGGATGGTCAGCATGGAAGTGAAGAAGTCCTTGCATGACAGTGTGGTAATCCCGACACTAACTTACAGAGCGAAGCATGGACGTTCGGGAAGAGCGGTGGAAAGGAGTTACTTGAGAAGTGCATGCGGAGTTACATGGAGGGATAGACAGACGAATGAGGAAGTAAGAAGGAGGTGTGGTGTGGAGGTAGATGTGCTGGAAAATGTGAAAAGGAACAACTGGAGATGGTTCGGCCATATGGAACGTATGGAAAGCGAGAGAATGACTAATGCCCCTTTCCCACTGGTGAGACAAGTCACGATTTTCGTCGACTTAGTTTTGTCAAATTCGCAAGAATACGTGCGACGTTCACGATTTTGACCGTTACAAACAGATGACAAATTATACTCAGCGAAGATGTCGTCGATGTCGGCGACGCAATCGCCGACCTTCTGCGACGTTATCGGCGAAGTGAGCGATGTTTCGCCGATGACCTCTGCGAGGCATGTCACATTTTCAAAAATTTCATGGGAGGATGAAAGAAAACTCGCCGTATGTTCTGCGACGTCTTCGGCGATTCAAGCGATGGTTCTGCGTATTGAAACCTGGCTGGGGGTAAACTTCTTAAAACCCCCAGAGTGCCAGGTCCGTATATATACGGACTAGGGTCTTGTCACGCCCAGTGCCAGGTCCGTATATATACGGACTCGCCGAAAAAAATTGTAGCAGCGAAACGACTGTACCCATGGCTTTCACATTTCTACCACATGTACCTTACCGTTCTGGCTTCTTGCCACCACCAACACAAACTCCTCCCCCCACCCACTCGTTGACTATCGGTCGCCTCACAAAGAAAAGAAAAAAAAAGGAAAATATGTGGCGCGAACTGAACCAATCGGTTCCATATTTGTGTGACAAGTCCCCTACCCTTCTGTCGTCCCCCCACCACACCCCCACCTCCCTCCCACCACCCACTTCCAGCGTATCCGTACGAAGAAAAGTAAAAAAAGGAAAATCCGTGGTGGCGAAACTACCTCACCAATCTGCTTCATATTTGTAACACAGTCCATTACCCTTTTACCTTCCCCCCACCATCCCCCAAAAATGAAAACTAATGGGGTTAACCATGAGGAAGAAAGGGGACCAGAAAAACGACCCAAAAACAAAAATATATATATGTTGGCTCGCTACCGCTCGCCAGGAAAATATTGAAACCTGGATGGGGGTAAAAGTCTTAAAACAGTAGGCTGAACGGGGCTGAACGGGGCCGAACGGATTATAGGCAAAGAGAGAGGGAGAGAAAGAAAAAGAAAACGAGGAGGGAGAGAAAGAGAAAACAGCGAGGTGGGCTCAATTAGGCTAAGCCGTAACGTAAACATGAGCCCACCTGCTGTTTTCTCTTTCTCTCCCTCCTAGTTTTTTTTTTCTTTCTCTCCCACCTCGCCGAAGGTGCTCTTTGGCATCGTCGATGTTCTCGGAACATCTGAGAGCATCGGTGAGCAGAGCATCGGTGAGCATCCATGCAGCTTCTTTTTTTTATGCGAAACCCTCCGCGATGTCTCGCCGATGTCGCAGATGATCGCAGATACCCTAGCAGATCCCTTCGGCGATGCTCGACGATGCTTGCGAGGGTAACCAATCTTCGTGAGTCCTCGTCCAAAATTTTTAACTGTGCGAACAGAACATTTGCGAAGGCCCTTGCGAGGCCTTGAGAGTCAAACTATTGTTTATGAGAGGTGTTGAGACATGTCCCGAATGTGCCAATTTATTGGTGTCGGCGACGAAAATCGTGACTTGTCTCACCAGTGGGAAAGGGGCATAAGAGGGTGTCCGAGAGCGAGGTGGAAGGACAGAGAGGGAGAGGTGCACCGAAGGAAAGGTGGAAGGATGGAGTGAGGGAGTATATGGATGAAGGCGGTGCTGGTTGGGAGGAGGGGCGTCGACTGACTGGGGGCGGTTCGTTCGTGGCCACCCCTTAGGGGATCACGGCGTCAGGCAATAGATAGATAGATAGATAGATATATATATATATATATATATATATATATATATAATAATATGTCGGTGGTAGGCAGGATATCTAATTTTGTAGATAAAGAGTAGGACAAGAGCCACAACAGTATACATGTTGAGAACGATTTATTTGGAAATTTTTGGACGTGTCACTCATCCATCTACAGGCTTTATTTCAACATACGATCCTAAAAAGAAAGGAACCTAGTATAAATATATGTTAAGTATAAAGCTTGGGAGGATCTCTTAACTTTTTCCAAAAGTAATAATACATAATACACACAAAACTAAAACTTCATCCTTATAATCCTTATCCCAAGCTTTGTACTTAACATAGCTATTGGTTATGAGGAAGAAGTTTTCTTTTTGTGTGTATAATTTATTATTACTTTTGGAAAAAGTTAAGAGATCCTCTCAAGCTTTGTACTTAACATATATTTATACTAGGTTACTTTCTTTTTAGGATCGTATGTTGAAATGTAGCCTGAAGATGGATAAGTGATAGGTCCGAAAATTTGCAAATAACTCGTTCTCAACATGTATACTGGTGTGGCTCGTGTCCTACTTTTCATCTACAAAATTATATATATATATATATAAATCAGAGCAAGGTCAATTAAGTTAATACGGGTGCGTACGTCATGCGTCACACCTGCATATGTAGTTCGTAAGGTCAGATTTTTCGCCGACATTTGTGCGCTGTTCGGCCAACTTGCATTTTCGGGCACTTCGGGTAATACGGGAGGAAATACGGCCAAGTGTAGCGAGGCCTTTACTCTCAGTTGACACTATAAGAAGCAGACCTGTATTTGACTTGCGGGTAGTTTGCATTCATTTTTACCTTTGTTCTAATGTAAAGTAACGTAAATACTGCATTTATTAAGATGGAAATCCTGGAGCATAATTATGTAGAACCGATTCTTTTGATCCTCTGATCATTCTAAAGCACTCTTAATATTTGTTTCACGATATTACTTTTAGCCTTTTGTGGGCTCAACTTTATGTTGGGGCGACGGTTTGACTCTGCTCTGCGGAGTTGAGTCATTGTGTATTGGCTGCTATATTATCAACCTAAACTTACTGCAAATTTAGAAACATTACACATACACTACACATGCACGGCTACACACGAAGAAGATGTTTTACTTTCCCAGCTACCTTTAAACGTGCCTGCATCTGAGCTTATGCATAAGGTTGCCTGCCCTACACATCACTTGATTTTCGATTGTTTGAGTAGCCAGGGAGGTAATTCTATTATGGGATCAAGGTTGAATAGGATTATTTGGTGTACTGTTAGCGAGAGGGCAGAGGAGTTTTATAGCTTGTGAACGACTTCAGTTTTCTGAGCTAGTTGATATCTCACGGGCTCACAAGCAGGAACACGTGAAGAGTTGTAATTTTAGGACAGCGTCTCTTATTATTAGTTAGCTAATAGATTATGACTGTGGCACAGTAGGCTCAGTGTGGGAGGAGCGTGGTGCGCAGCTAGGACGGTATGCATGCCTGGCACTGCCGGAGAATGTAATAGCCTAGAGCAGGTGTTGCCAGCAAAAGTGCTTTACTTCATTCTCATAGATTTTTAGATGAGCACGAATTATAAAACCATTTTGATTTAATATCCGCCTTAGCATTGCCATTCGGTGATGGTATTTTTGTTTTCGTGAGTTGCTTACTCAGTGATCATTTATCGACACTCTTTACGTGTTGAGTTGGAGTATGCCCAGAGGTAGTTGTTGCACCAAAACTCCTAGAGAGCCTGAACTGCGTTGATATTGTGCTCTGTCTCTTGTGCTACGTGAGCCGCTTTGAAAGGAGATGAAGGTGCTGCCAGGTTATTACTATATTTTTAATTAGTGTCTCTGAAGATGTATAGTGCGAAGCATAACAACTTGTAAACAGGATTTCATAAAACCTAATGGATGAATTTACATGAAGCTTTGCCAGTACCTTCATTTGGTAATAAAATAGATATAATTACCTTTTGGTCAAAATCCGATAACCCTTCCGCTTCCTGCCCCCTCCTGAAATAAGCTCTCCGCAAACTGACTACTAGAAGTTATTTTCGGACCCTCATGATATTTACTATGAGACCTACTGGTTACTTAAGGACTTCACACACAAACATTGGTGATGCTGGAATGATCCTTACCGGGGGTCAGGGGCTTAGCCCCTTAAAATATTATTACCATTTACTGCTTTGAACGGAACGGAATTGAATGAGATTTGGATGCTGCATCCTGTGGTTACCAATTATTCAAACCAACTATAGACCAAAGCATCCGCACTCCAATTCAGTTGCAAACAGCACGAAAATGGCCCCAAACAAAAACAGCCCCGAAACAAATTGGCTCCAGAGTAAAAGGACCTTGAATCATAACAGCCACAGATAAGTTATCACGGGCCAAAACGATCAGAAGCCAAAACAACCCATTTAATTACACCACTCAGCACATATTGCACATGAACCCAATCGGTTGCAGTTGCTTGGTCAATACAGATGGACTAATTCGCCCGCTTGTTTGTGCCCATATTGGCCACATGCCATATTAGCGTTGACTAACACAGCCACAGACTAAAATGGTCACTAGTCCAATCCCGATTAGGAGTAGTTCGACCCCTCGGCTTTACCCATGGTGCGCAACACTGATGACAACTCAAGTAAGTCATAGGGTGTGTGTGGGGAGGCAGAGCTCCCCCACAACCCATCTTGTATCGCACAGTGGAATTCAAAGAGACTAGAAGAAAAGAGCAGAAAGCGTGACGTCATAGTTATGAAAATAGTGATTTGCGCACAATTTTGGTTTTATTCTTGTTCTATTGCTAGGAGTTATACTTGCATCATATATAAGCATAAGTATATACTGTAAGTATTAATACTGTATTATGTATAGGCCTACTTACATTTTTCTCTCGTGCTTTAATATATCTATATAATTATTTTAAATATAGACTTACTTTAAGACATTCCCTCTTTAATCTAACCCTCCTCATTATGTGGAAGTTTCCCTAACTATGGTAACGCTGCAGACAAGCCAGGCACGCAGATATCAAGAAGTATTTAATAAGGAGTAATCACTGGTGTCATTTGTTATACTATTATGCCCCGTGACAGTGGTGCTACCCCAAGGACGCACGTGGAAATTACCATGTGACGTCACGCTTTTTGCTCTTTACTTGTATAAATATAACTTGGAAAATATCAAGGAAACCGGCCACAAATTTTTCTGGAAATTTGGAAGTCACCCATCGAATGAACATAACCTATACATCATATTAATGAACATAACCTATACATCATATTAACCCGGCAAGCGCGATAGGCCTCACGGAAGGCTTCCTATAGGGAACGCGATAGGCCTCACGGAAGCAGGACCATAAAAAAAGCTTTCCAAAAAAAAAAGGGCCTATCAAAAAAAAAAAATTTGTCTCTAGGTGAGATAATTCCCCTCCAGTACTCATCCATGTAAATCTCATCCACCCCCCTCCCCTCCTTCCCCACCTTATTCCCCCCTCCCTCCCCTCCTCAATTATCACCTATTTTCCCTCTTATTATCATCATTTATCGGTTATTTTTCTCTCCCGCGATAATGTAGCACAAGTGGGTTGCAGAAAAGATCGATATGTACCACACACACACCAGCCCAGACCGCCCCGCCGCCCTCAGTTACCTCACAGACAGCGAGAGAGGAGGGTTGACTGCAGCTCTCTCTCGCCTGACATTACGACCGGGTGGCCAATATCTTCGGTTTTCACCACCCAAATGCTTTTCCCACTTATTTTAGCACTCTTGAAGGTTCATATATACATCATATATGTAAAATAAAAGCATACCGAAAACAAATAATGGTCTATATTGTAAATATAACGAATTCTGTCAGAATCCAAGGCTAGAAATACACAAATAACTACCCTAGCTCCTAGGGCTATTTAGCGCTTAACAGGTTAATGAACATAACCTATACATCATATTAATGAACATAACCTATACATCATATTAATGAACATAACCTATACATCATATTAATGAACATAACCTATACATCATATTAATATATGTTTCAACTTTCGGAAAAACCGTTTTCCCCATTATCCAACAATCTTAAGATACGGCCCCCGATAGTGGGGACGGCTATGAAGTACAGGGAAATTGAGGGGTAAAAGACGAAAATAAGGGGTAATATTAGCCTAACCTAACAACCTTGCCTAACCTAACCTAGTATATTAGGTGGGGGCTTCCGCCCCCACACCCCCGCTGGTTTGGTATGTAATTAAAAATTCGGTTTTTCCGAAAGTTGAAACATATATTAATACGATGTATAGGTTATGTTCATTTAATGGGTAACTTCCAAATTTCCAGGAAAATTCGTGGCCGGTTTCCTTGATAAATACCTATAACTTTTAGAGATATAACCATGAATCCCATCATTTCTCAAAATCAGGAGAAAAACTTGCTATTATTATGTTCCCTCCACCAACCGACATTACTTCTAAACTCAATTATTGAAATCAACAAATACATGTGGCAGTCCAGGGATTCAAACCTAGGATGCTCACACCGAAATTCAGTGCATTTATCCATTGCGCTACGAAGACAGTTGCGGGCCTTTTCTGAATAATTACCAAAGACAGTTATGGGGATATCAATATTTTCCTTAGTACTCGGTTGATATAGTAGCACAAGGAGGATTTTCAAAATCATGTCTGCAGCTATCATTTAACGAGATAGTATTTAACACATTGACACCCGGACTCCTCTCTAGTTCTACAATAAAAACGTCTTGCGTTAGCTAATAAACAATATACAGAAGGAACCACAGTCAGTAAGATTATGATCGATGCATGCGCTATTGACATAAATATAATAGATTTGTTAAATATCCTTTCGCATTATTAACTTGACCAGTGGTGCTGTAGGGTAAACAGTATACTAATAACTACTGGTTCAGCAACCCACATAATGGACACCTTACTACCACACAAGTTTTTTACATACACAATGATGGTTCTTCAGATTATATCATCAGGGATTCAAAATGCATTCAGTTTATATATAAGCCGAATACGAGAGACGATAAATACATAGTGTGACATTTTGGGATGAATATGATTCACTTTGTGATTGTATGCACGTAATATAACAATTGCATTACAGATTTAACTAATATTTATAACAAATAACTAAAAACTTAAAATTAACTAGTAAGAACAAGATATCGCGCCATAACAGAATGTGACATTCAATGCGAATTAGGTCCATTAAAAGCCACAGTTGGAATGATTCAGTGTCAACTTTATGACCACGGCTGCTGACATTATTATTATTATTTCTATACTCCAACTACTCCCTCTCGGGCATAGGCTGTGAGCCTGCACAGTCTACCGCTGAACTCTGTGAAACTTGTGAGGTCTCGTTCCAGTCTAGAGAGTGAGACATGCAAAGCACCCACTCATGGCTCGAAGCAGCCACATCTCTGAAGCTGCTTCGCCTTTGTGCTTCACTGTTTTACCCCTAGACTCTGACCCTTACTCTAAGAACACCAACTATTGAGCAATTAACTCACTAGACATTGCCCCCCTGCAGAATATTTTGAATATGATAATATAAATACAGTGCTATTTAATCAGGAACCAATGAGAGTACTTTTTTGGCGTTACGGTGCACTTTGTGGTAATGCACTGATACTAGGTACATTACAAATTCCATTCCAATAATATCTTCTCATTGACATATCGGGATTCGAACCCGTTCCATTGGATTACCAGTCCAGTGGCAAGACCACTCCACCACACCTCCCCTGTAATTGTTGAATAAGAACCATACTTGCGTCGGTGATCGGTGGAGGGCAGCAGGGACATGTCTACCTCACCTTTGCAAGTGGAGAGGGTAGCGTATTGCTAGGGCCCTCCACATTATTGCTCGCACTATAGTAGTTATACTTTATTGCTAGGGCCCTCCACATTATTGCTCGCACTATAGTAGTTATACTTTATTGCTAGGGCCCTCCACATTATTGCTCGCACTATAGTAGTTATACTTTATTGCTAGGGCCCTCCACATTATTGCTCGCACTATAGTAGTTATACTTTATTGCTAGGGCCCTCCACATTATTGCTCGCACTATAGTAGTTATACTTTATTGCTAGGGCCCTCCACATTATTGCTCGCACTATAGTAGTTATACTTTATTCAATATAGGTTGACCCAAAAGTGTAAAATCTAACCTCCGTACCTCAATGGGCTAGAGCAAGTGGCTTGTAAATGTCCACACTTAATCCCTTTCCGACTGTTCGCAAATGGTAGATATACTGTATTGGCTGGATTACTCTAGTTGGTTTTTAGTAGCATTCAAGGAGACTACTGCAGGACTTACCTCTGACCGGGTATAGGCTATCCTAATGTTTACTATACCCCTTTGAAAGGACCTTAGCTTAACCTAACAACCTTACCTAACCTATCCTAGTATTACGGGTGGGGGCTGCCGCTCCCACACCCCCGCTATTTGACATCTTTAACTTTGATTTTTGGTGTATATGTACAGTATGTGAAGTGGGTATTTTTTCAATTTGTCGATAACGAAAATCCTCCATGCAGACTATATGGAGAAAAATATGGCGAAGCTATTGGTGCCTATTTTCCCTAATCAATAGTTTCTCATAACGCTGCAGTAGTGTCGTTTAAAATTACTTTTTTTTTTAGATAGAGAGGTTAGCAAGTAATATTTTTGGCCAACCTATAATGAATGGACTATAGTCAGTGGTGTTTATTTTGCATTAGACAAGCGAAAAATACTGCTAGTGCATGGTGACTATTTATCCTTGAAACAGACTAAGACAATATTATTAGAGTAATTATTTTTATTTAGCAATAATTTGCTTTAGATTCCAATTATAATATACATTAAGCACACTGGCCGAAATCTCCAAATGGGGAAATAAATACCACATGGCGTCATGGACTCAAACATTACACACATCTTGAATACAAATGGGAGGCGTCTCGAGTAATTCAAACTTGGATATCATAAAACACGCCTTGCGCTGCACTACTAGAAACAATTTATTAGGGAAAAATAGGGACCTATAAACTCTCCCTTTTTTCGCATTATATTCCGCATGGAGGAATTTCGTTATCGACAACTTGAAATAACTCGATTTCACCGAAAAAGAACACCAAAAATAATCAGCCCCGAATGTAAACAAATCATTCCGTCGACTTGACCTCCTTCTCTTTCTTCTTTTGTAGGAGGGGAGGAGCGCGATTCACCCAATAAATGGCGCGAGCGTTACTCACCAAAACAAAGTACCGGCAACCTGTTTTTACCCCCTTACAGATCAACATACATGAGGATGACAATGAATCAAGGGGTGGTGAGTGGGGCGCAGCGATCCCCCTCAACCTATCATGTATCCAATTTACTCCACGATTTCCCTAACCTACTGTAAAAGCGCCATTCACCCAATTTAATGTTGTCATTTGACGCCGTATTTTCAGATTGATGGATAATATGTAAGTTAAGGCAAATCCTTCACTTAACAAAAAACAACAATACAACATTATATACCTTGAAAGAAATATAAAGAAAACTTGGTTAATAAGGCTGCTCTAGTTGTCTTGAACGGTACCCAAACTTGTTGGCGTTGTATAGATTATATTTGTAAACCATTGAACTTTTACTTACACACAGGCACACAACTATTCATTAAAGGTATATGCATATATATAGAAATGACATAGTATGTCATACTATGTCATTTTTCTTAGGTTTTATGAAATTATTGTAATTCACTATGATACTAGTGTTTTCTTACAAGTATGATCTGTTAGTTTTAGATTTTCCTGATGATGGAGTAAGTGCGTCTCCGAAACGTTGCAATACATATAGACAAGATGAACGTGCTTTTCTATCACGCCCTCTTCATTATTCGCCTCCGCTTTCCAAGGACAAGATCAAAAGCTAATATATATATATATATATATAAGATACATGCGTTACATTATACATACATTTATGGTAATATAGAAATATATAGTAAAACGGGCATACACGAATTGAAAATATGGTCTAGAGATTATGCGTTTGCTCTCAATTTCTAATATATTGAATCAATTATGTATCCACGATAGAGAGATATATATATATATATATATATATATATATTCACAACAAGACGGCATTTAAACTTACCCCATCCATTTTTTCTCCGGCGTTTGCCACCACGCTGAGTAACTCCAACCTCACTATTTGGACACATTTTCTAACAAAACTCTATGCGGTCGGTCGTACGTTTGACTCCAAGTGTTGTTGCCATAGCCACATAATCGTCACCAGCCGAACAAGTGCACACGATCTATTTCTTCTCGGCATTGCTGACTTTATGTTATGCCTTGGTTAGTTAAAATAGGACTTCAGAGGCTATCAACCCATTGGATTTTTCAGCCAGCACACTTACAGTCAAGAAGAACGTCAGGACTGGAGACCTTTTTCGAGAGCTCCAGTCCCTTGTGACGATACTGCATCACAAACCAGATCACTATAACCAATGCATAGAGTTTCTCTACTAAACTCGGTTCACATTGTAGACCAATAGGCACCCTTGTATGTAGTATCCATAATGACCAATCAAAAGACTTGGTTCAGATTGTTTCATGTGCTTCATTAACTGTTTCATAATAAAATAAATTGTAACCTACTTTTCATGTCAACCCATATTATTTTGCATATAATGCACGTTTAAGTACATACTGTAGAATCTAAATGTAACATTGTCAAATTTGGTGTATAATCTACTTGCAAATTTGTTAATGTATGCGATAAATATCCATTTTGTGGTAAAGAACTGCAGAGTTCTAAAGGTGCTTGCCTATCCTGGCTTCACTTGGTCTAGGTTTGGATTCGAAATGCCGAAATTTGTGGGCTTTGTCGGCTTCAACTGCATTATGTCGAAACAATTGAACACTTCATATAATAACTATACTGTCCCTCTTTTAATGCAGTAAACGAAACCCAACGGAAATCTGTCTAATAAATATGATAAACATCCAAAATGCCAATTAGAGTATCGCTTCATACAATCGATATTTCGAGCTGCAAAATGGTAAATTTACCTAGTATGTGTATCACGGGGGTTCATTTGAGTAGTTTGAGGATTCAGAAAGGGTCATGACTTACGTATGAGAGTGTACAATCTGGGGTATTAACTGTTGCCATAGACTCCAGTGGTACGGGTGGGTTGCTGGTGTAACTGCTCTAGGTCGTTTGAGATATAAAAGATGTAGGCTTGTTAACCAAGTTGGTCAGTGGAAACAGAGGAGAGCCATTGGTGATGAACATTGAAATCTCCTAAGATGGATATTTCTGCGAAAGGAGAGATGGATAGAATGTGTTCCACTTTAGAAGTTAGATAGTCAAAGAATTTTGGATAGTCAGTAGAATTAGTGGAGAGATAGACAGTACAGAAATAGCTTATTTGAGAGTGATAAGAAAGCCTTATAATCTAAGTTGGGAACACGAGAGAAAGCAAGATTGTTGCGTACATAGACGCAATTTACACTGAGAGCAATCCAGCTAGCTCTCACAAACACCTCCTCCTCCTATCCACTTCACTACACTAAACATGCACACCACACTTCATTCTTCCACACCAAAATTAAAAAAAAAAAAAAATGATGAATTGTAGCCCAGCCTCGGAGTCCCCAGGGGGGGGGGGGGGGGGAACCATAAATGCCCCCTCACCCGACCGACCATCCCCTGACGACCCCACACAATTACCTGGACCTCGGCCTGTTACTCTTTCTATTAATTTCTGCAACATTCGCGGACTCTCCTCTAACTTTCACTCTGTTGAGCACCATCTCTCCTCCTATAAACCTGATCTTCTCTTCCTCACCGAAACTCAGGTGTCTGTAGCAACATCCAGCAACCCCTTCTCTGTATCCTCCTACTTTCTCTATCCTAGTTTCAAAGCCAAAGGCGGATGTTATGCATATGTGCACAACAAACTCACTTGCTCTCGTGTCCCGATTTCGACTCCTCTGAATTCTCAACTTTATGGCTCAAACTTTCCTGTCATTCTCTTACTAAATATTTCTGTGCTGTCTATCTCTCCCCTAACTCTACCAACTTTCCCAAATTCTTTGACTATCTAAACTCTACAGTGGAACACATTCTATCCATTTCTCCTTTCTCAGAAATCTCCATCTTAGGAGATTTCAACGTTCACCACCGCCATTGGCTCTCCTCTCACACTACTGATCCACCTGGTGAACAAGCCTACGTCTTTTCTATCCTAAATGACCTAGAGCAGTTAGTTCAGCAACCCACCCGTATCCCGGATCGCATCGGAGATCGGCCCAACATTCTTGACCTGTTTCTAACTTCTAACCCTTCTTCTTATACTGTCGATCTTTTCTCTCCTTTGGGCTCCTCCGACCATAAACTTATCTCTGTCACCTGTCCTATCTCTCCAGTACAGCCACCCGATCCTCCTAGCCGGCGGCGCTTGTGGCACTTTGGCGCTGCCGACTGGGAGGCTCTTCGGCAGTACTTCTTTGATTTCCCATGGAATTATTTCTGCTTCCATGGCCGAGGACCCTCGGAGAGTGCTGAACGCATTACCGAGGTAATCCTATCGGGCATGGAAGCATACATTCCATTCTCTTTCTCTCAGACTAATGCTAAAAAATCTTGGTTTACTCACGCCTGTTCTACTGCTGTCCGCAATAAGGAGGAAGCATTCAAACGGTACCGACGCCTTAAAACTCAAGACTCTCATTCTTCATATGTTTCTGCCCGGAATCAAGCCAAATCTGTTCTTCGACTTGCCAAACACTCTTTCATCAATAATAAATGCACTGAACTATCCAACTCTAGCTCTTCCCAAGCTTTCTGGCATCTAGCCAAAAACCTCTCCAACAATTTCTCTTCCTCGTCTTTCCCTCCCCTTTTCCACTCTGATGGCACAACCATCACTTCTTCCTCTGACAAAGCTAAACTCTTCGCTCAAACTTTTGCTAGAAACTCCACCTTGGATGATTCCGGTGCTATTCCTCCCTCTCCGCCCTCCTCTCTCTTACTTATGCCTAATATCCTAATCTCTTCTAAAGATGTACTTTCTACCCTCTCTGGGCTTAACACTAATAAGGCGTACGGTCCGGACGGTGTTCCTCCTGTTGTTCTCAAAAACTGTGCTTCCGTGCTGACTCCCTGCCTAGGCAAACTCTTTCGTCTCTGTCTATCCTCTAACGTCTTCCCTTCATGCTGGAAGTTTGCTCACATTCAACCTGTCCCAAAGAAGGGTGACCGCTCTCAACCCTCCAACTATCGTCCAATTGCTCTTATCTCTTGTCTTTCTAAAGTTTTTGAAACTATTCTTGCTTCCAAATTTCTTAAGCATTTCTCTTCTCATAATCTGCTCTCAGATCGCCAGTATGGCTTCCTTAAGGGTCGCTCTACTGGTGATCTTCTTTCATATCTTACTAACTCTTGGTCATCCTCCTTTCGGGACTTCGGTGAGACTTTTTCTATTGCACTAGACATATCGAAAGCCTTCGATAGAGTCTGGCATAAATCTTTAATTTCTAAACTACCCTCCTTCGGTTTCTATCCCTCCATCTGTGCCTTTGTCTCTAATTTCCTTTCCGGCCGTTCCATAGCCGCGGTTGTGGACGGCCATTGTTCACTTCCTCACCCTATAAACTCTGGTGTTCCTCAGGGCTCTGTCCTATCTCCTATTCTCTTTCTAATTTTTATAAATGATCTCCTTAACTGTACCTTAATTCCCATCCATTCTTACGCAGACGACTCAACCTTACACTACTCCATTAGTTTTTCAGAACGCCCCAGCCAGCAATCCCTCAACGACAAACGTAATGAAGCCATAGAACTCTTAAATTCTGATCTAAATACTATTTCCAATTGGGGCAGAGAAAACCTTGTTAACTTTAATGCTTCCAAAACCCAATTTCTCCATCTATCTACCCGTCAGGATCTCCCAGCGGACTATCCCTTATTCTTCAGCAATACAAAAATCAACCCTTCATCTTCTCTCAATATTCTTGCTGTCTCTTTTTCTTCTGCTCTCATTTGGAAGGACCATATTACCAGTCTTGCTAAGGCAGCCTCCCAGAAGCTGGGTGTGCTCAACCGCCTTAGGGGGTTCTTTTCCCCTGCACAGCTTCTTGCTCTGTACAGGGGCATAGTGCGCCCTTGTATTGAGTATTGTTCACATGTGTGGGGAGGTTCCTCTCACACCGCTCTCCTAGACAAAGTTGAAAGGAAGGCCTTTCGTATCATTAACTCCCGTCCACTCACCAACTCTCTGCAATCTCTCACTCTCCGCCGCAATGTTGCATCTCTCTCGCTATTCTATCGCTACTATAATAATCAGTGTTCCTCAGAGCTATCCCAGTGCATACCACCTCCTTTACGTAGGGCACGTGGTACCCGTCTTGCAACTCAATCCCACCCCTACTCTGTGCAACTCTCCAACCCAAGAGTGAAACGTTACTCTCAAACTTTCTTCTACTCAACAGCTGAGCTCTGGAACTCTCTCCCAGAATCAGTCTTTCCCTCTTCCTATGACTTAAATTGCTTCAAACTCAGTGTGTCCAGGCATTTTGGCTCGAACGTCCCTTGATTTTGGCCCTGTCACTCTTTCAACTATGGGGGAGGCACTCGCTATAGGCAGTTATGCCTTTTGCCTCCCTCAATCACATATAAAAAAAAACAAAAACAAAAAACAAAAAAACATCCACCTTTTGCTCGAAACTGAGGATAGAGATAGTAGGAGCATACAGAGACGGGTTTGCTGTCATTAGTCCAAGACAACTGTGTCTCAGTGAGAAAGAGAAGATCAGGGTTGGCTGAGGAGAGTTGGTGTTCCACAGAGTGGAAGTTACAAAATTCTGGAATACTCTCCCCAATGAAGTAGTGAATGAGGAGAGTTCCCAGGTTTTTAAGACGAGGGTTAACGCCTTTTTAGTTAGCTAGTTATATCTTCCTGGCTATTTGTGCCTCCCACTGAGACCCTTCGGGGTATATAGTCTCCCCACGGCTCTTCGGTGGGGCTCACATGTAGTATCTGCTAATAATAATAATAATAATAATTAAAGTTGCAAGCAACGTTGTCCGGGGTTCGACGGTTTTGCAAGCAGGGTATTGTGTTTGATACAAATGCTGTGTCACAGATATCAAAAGATCATTTAACTTATCGGACATGGAGAAACTACAGAAGGAGCAGATTGTGCAAACAAACAAGAGCGAGAGAGGGAGAGATTGGCTGTAAAAGGGATCTGCCTCTATCCGTTTAGTAACAGAGTTGTAGATATGTGGAATAGGCTACTGAGTGCTATAATGGGATCAAGAACAATAGAGCTTCAACTTGAAATTAGATAGAACGAGAGGGGTTGGGTGTGAAAGGGATCTCCCATGTGTAGGTCAATCGGCTCTGGAGACTCCCGTTTTCTAATTTTTTTATTTTCTCATTTGTGAAGGAGAGAGGGAGTATGGCGAGAGAATAGGATGTCGTAAACGTAAGGAAGATAGCGATAAATATGAGAGAGAGAGAGAGCGCGGGATGGGTTGGGTGTGAAAGGGATCTGACATGTGTGGGTCAATCGACTCTCTGCAGACTCCGGTTTTCTTATGTTCTCATTTGTGAGAGAGAGAGAGAGAGACTACGATGTCATAAATGTAAGGAAGACAGAGATAAATGAGAGAGAGTTTTTATGAGATGGGTTGGGTGTGAAAAGGATCTGTCTTGTGTGGGCCAATTGGCTCTCTACAGACTCCCATTTTCTTATGTTCCTATTTCTTACAATTGTGTTTTGGTTGCAGGTATATGATAACATGGGTGTATAGTAAGTAGTGTAAATAACAGGTAAAGTTTATGAGATGGGTTGAGTGTGAAAGGGACCTGCCTTATGTGGGCCACTTGACTCTCTGCAGACTCCCATTTTCATCTTGGTTGCATGTGTAAGGGATCTGCCTCATTTGTACCGGTGTGCAAACAAACAAGAGCGAGAGAGAAAGAGATTGGCTGTGTAAGGGATCTGCCTCTATTTGCTTGGTAAAAGAGTTGTAGATATGTGGAATAGGCTACCAAGTGCTATAGTGGGATCAATAACAATAGAGCTTCAACATAAAATTTGATAAGACAAGATGGATTGGGTGTGAAAGGGATCTGCCGTGTGTGGGCCAACCGGCTCTCTGCAGACTCCCATTTTCATTTTGGTAGCATGTGTAAGGATCTGCCTCCTTTGTACCAGTGTGCAAATAAGAGAGAGATTGGCTGTGTAAGGGATCTGCCTCTCTCGTAACAGAGTCGTAGATATGTGAAATAGGCTACCTAGTGCTATAGTGGGATCAAGAACAATAGAGAATTTAAAGATAAAATCAGAGTCATATGGATGAAATGGGTTGTATGTGAAAGGGATCTGCCTTTTGTGGGCCACTTGTCTCTCTGCAGATTCCCATGTTCATCTTGTAAGGGATCTGCCTCATTTGTACCGGTGTGCAAACAAACGAGCGACAGAGAGAGACTGGGTGTGTAAGGGATCTGCCTCTATTCGTTTAGTAACAGAGTTGTAGATATGTGGAATAGGCTACCGAGTCTTATAGCCAATCGGCTCTCTGCAGACTCCTGTTTACTTATGTTCTCATTTGTGAGAGAGAGAGCGAGGCTCCCTATTTCCTGTTCTCATGCACTAGTACAGTATGTCGTGATCGTAAGGAAGACAGCGATAAATAAGAGAGAGAGAGATAACTCAACACTCAAACAAGCACAAACATAGCTACACAAGACCATCACACAAGCACACACACGCCTATCTAGCGACGAACTGTCCTGTTTACATTATCATACACACTCCCCCCCATCCCCATTCCATCACTTCGTATGTACGATATTATTTCCGTCTTTTTTACTGTGTATGGATTAAGTTATTGGTGTTCACTCTTGACATATGTGTCCTGCTACTTCTGTATGCATACATAATAGCATGAAAGTGATCAATATGCGCATATGAAGCTATGTATCTCGTATATCGGGGTTCTCTTCCCTTCCATCGGTCCACCCCTTATACCTCCCTATCCCATATGTGTAAACATTATATTTTAGCTTTCCGAAGGTAAATACGTACTTCCGATAAATATCTAGCCTTGTATTTAAATCATGAATCCTGTTTAACCCTCTCACCACGGATGGGCTCTTGAACGCCCATAAAAAAGCATATAACAGGTACCCGGATGGCCTCTTGAACGCCCAGTGGTTGAAAGCCTGTGAGCTTCGTGTGCGAGGCGTCGGTCCGACGCATGTAAACAACAGCCGGCTGGACCGACGCTCCGCATCTCCGGCCACAAGAAGGAGAGCGTCGCTTGTTCGTGTGTGCCTGTATGTTGTTGTTAAGTATCGAAAAGTGGTGTAAAGTGGCTGTTTTGGCCATAAAGTTATCTCCAATGAAATCATCATCACAGCTCAACCAGTTGACTTAGAGAGCTCTACTTAATGCCATTCTACAGGTAAATAACACAGCTACGCTTGGGGATGTGCGGGAATGCGGGAAGCAGTCTGATTAACGAATATACAGTAGCCTAGCCTAGACGTTTTTCGGCCAAAACACCCGGGTTTCGAGGAATATATATATAATACATAGCCGGGGCTGGAGGGTTAATGTCATTATTTAATAGAAACATGTGTAAGGTTTACATTTATACACAGGATAAGATAAGCAAATACAAACCTCAGCAGAGCATAATCATTGGTGATGAGAGGGTAGATGTAGGCAGTGTTGCCAGTTGTACCGCTACATATTACCGCTAGATGTAGAGCTATATTTACTTCAGTTTAGTAGCCATTTTTTCATATCTAGAGACATTTACTCGGGATAATTTAAAAATTTCAGACATTCTAGTCATATTACATTGTAAAATTTGCAAAACAAACAAACCAAAACTCTTTAGAAATTGCAGCATTATTCTAACATTGTTTGACTATGTAGCAACATGCTAGCGACTTTTGAGAAAGGATCTAGCGGTATTATGTGGAGACATACTGGGAGGGTGGGAGGGAGGTGGTGGTTGCAGAGTTGCCAGTTGTAAAGCTACATATTACCGCTAAATGTAGAGCTATTTACTTCAATCTAGCAGCCATTTCTTTTATATCTAGAGACATTTACTAGGGATAATTTGAAAATTTCAGACATTCTAGTCATACTACATTGTAAAATTTGCAAAACAAACAAACCAAAACTCTTTAGAAATTGCAGCATTATCCTAACATTGTTTGGCTATGTAGCAACATGCTAGCGACTTTTGAGAAAGGATCTAGCGGTATTTCGTGGTAACACTTTAGGAGGGTTAAAATACGAGTCACACGGGCAATTGCCAAAACTTTAAAGGTCCATATCATTGTTATTAAACTAAGCATTTGGCAAAGGGAGAAATTGTTAAAAACCTTAGCCAATACTCTGTCATTCACCAAAAATAAATTTGAATTTATCATTATTATTTGGTAGGGTAGTTATGTATAGATAGGTTGGCTAAATAATTGCTGGAATTCGTAGGGACTCGAATGATTTTGAGAGATTTAAATAAAAAACAAATGATAGATCTGAATAATAAAGAGATTATGTTATTAACCTAACAAGTGCGCATGGGGGTAATTGGAAACGTCCCCCTGTGCTGACGTATTTGAGGTGTTTCCGTCACTAAAATATTCATTGTGCCGTTAATAGCATTAATACTTATCCATATGCGCCTATTATGGGTTGATTATAAAGGTATTAACCTGAAACAACAATAAAACGAGTGAAAACAGCGTTTGGATGGTCAAAATCGGAGATATAGCCCGCGAGTTGTATAATGTATGGGTGAGGCAAGCTGCTTTCCCGCCAATTTCCCCCAAGGCCACTGAGACACAGTCGATCGATACTCTCTCTCTCTCTCTCTTGCATTCGCTTGCTATCAGTGATGACCACACCCTCCAACCGGATTTCTAATGTTAGCACGAAAATATACCTCAGAATAAGGGAATAACAGGGAAAATAGGTGATAACTGAAGGAGAGGAGGAAAGTGGGGAAGGAGGGGAGGTAGAGGACTGAGATTTTGCATGGCCCAGGGGCCCAATTTTTTTTATTTTTTATTTTTTCGATGTCAAAAGTTGATTTTTGTTTTCACTCACTCTTAAGAGTCTCCCCGCAGTCCGCCGGGGGAACTCTTAAGAGTCTCCCCGTAGTTCCCGGGTTAAGCAAAACTGGGGGATGCGTGGAAGCCTATAGACTGTAGACGGTAAACTTTGTGTGGGTAGTGAATTCGGTTTTAAAGTAATTTAAGAATAGACAGTTTTCAATGCTGCGGCCAAACTATTCCACCCATTTATATTGTTTTGGTATCAAAACGTTCGGAATCGCGAGCCTCACCCAACTACGCAAGCATGGCTCTGATCATCGGCGTAGTTTTCAAGATGTGGAATTTTAAGTGGAATTCGAGTTTTTTTCAAGATTGCCAGAAAAAAACCCACGTGCAAAAGCAAAACCTTCTCTATAAAATTTGCGGAGCATTAGTAGGGGAATGCGTAAGCCAAAGCCCAGTCGTTTCCTGTGAGTGGGAGAGACGGTATTTAGGCGTCAAGTTTTTCGGGAAATCGGCTGCCACGGGCCTGTTTGGCCGCCATGCCGGATGTTTAGCATATCAAAAGTTGCCCAATACAAAAACGCACCTCTTGTGAAAGTTTGATCCCGATCCAAAAAGCGGTTCTGGAGTTATTGCGTCGAAACCGGCGCGTAAGAAGAATTTGGATGAAATCCCAGGTTTAATGATTACAATAGGGGCTCCCCGTAGGGGACGAACCCCTAATAATTAAAGTTGCAAGCAACGTTGTGCGGGGTTCGAGCGGGGTTGCACGCAGGGTATTGTGTTGGATACAAGGGCTGTGCCACATATATCAAAATATCATGTATCTTATCGGGCATGGAGAAAGTACAGAAGGAATATAGTGTAGCCATTTTGGCTATGGCCACTTAGACCATTAAGGAGTGTGACCATTTTGGTTAAAGCTATTAATCCTGTACGAGTTGTTGCTGTTGTTGTTGTTCCATAAGCTGCCTGGCCGAACAGCCCCGAGTCCCTGAGGAAGGCCATGGCCATGATCGGGCTTTCCCACAGAGCTCTCATTGAGTGTAGATTGTGTTGTTGGCGTAAGTGGTTGTGTGAAATGCAGTCTTCTATGATGTGTTTAATGGTATGGGGTGCTGTGTTACATCCCGGGCAGGCATCGACAACGGAGTCATCCAGTCTCTTCTGATAGCTCAGGAGAGCTGGATGGTGTCCGCATCTCAGCCTGGCCAGGTGGACTCTGTCCTCGCGAGGAAGGGAGGATTCGGAAGGATGGATTTCGGGAGGTCGTGCTTGCAGCTGCGTGTTGTCTGTGAGTGAGTGGATGGATCGGCGAGAGATATGAGTATGGATGTGCTTCTGGAAGTTGGTTCGGGGTGGGCAGGGAGGGATAGAGGACAGTAATTGTGTGTGATACCGTATGCTGGGTGTTGTTTTGATATTTCTTGGTGTCTGTGGGTGTGTTGCCATGTAGTTTAGTGGGTGGTCTTGGTTCGTGGAGGCTGCTGCCAGGAATTGAGTGCCTCTCATGTCCAGATGGTCTTTGACTTTGAGGATTTTGGTTTCTTGATGTAGGTGATCTGTGGGTGCAGTAGCTGTGCAGCCTGTAATGATCTTCAGGGCTTTGTTTTGAATAGTTTGTAAGGTCTTATGATGTGTTTCAGCTAGGTTAGAAGCCCAGGCTGGGCTTGCGTATTCCATCACTGATCTTATGTATTGTATAATTTATTATATACTGTGGTGGTAGTTTCTTTGTTGTGTCCAAATTTTGTGTGAGCAAGTGACCTGAGGGCGTTAAGTCTGGGTGTCAGTTTCTTTTTAATGTTTGTGGTGTGCTGTTTGAATGTCATATCAGTATCATATGTTTCTCCTAGGATTTTGTGTGTGTGTGTATGTGTTAGGGGTGTGTTGTTTATGGTGAGTTGAGGGATGTATTCGTGTTCTCCTGTCCAGCTTGTGAGCAGGGTTGCGGTGGATTTGGCTGGGGCTAGATTAAGTCTGTTTGTAGTGCACCAGCCATGTAGTGTGTTGAGATAGGGTTGAAGGAGATCTGTTGCTCTTTTTGGGTCATTGTGTGTGCATGTGAGTGTTATGTCATCTGCATAGGAGGCTAAGTTTATTTGGGGCGTATTGGGTGTAGTTATATCGTGAATGTACAGATTGAAGACTGCGGGCGATAGGACGGATCCTTGTGGGACTCCGTTTGGAAAGTTTCTGATTTTAGATGACTGACCGGCAAAAGATACATGTGCACATCTGCCTGCTAGGAAGTTGGCCAGCCACCTTTTTGTGTTGTTGTGCATGTTTGTGTTGTAGATTTTGTTTGTTAGGTTGTGGCGGGGGATGGCATAGAAGGCTTTACTAATGTCGAGAGTGGCTAATAGTGATCTGTGTGGTGGTCTAGCTGAGTTGATGCCGTCAAAAGCTCTTTGTGTAAGGTCTGTGAGAAGAGTGTTTGTGGAGTGCAGTGGCCTAAAGCCATGTTGTGTTGGAGCTAGGGGTAGGTCGGGTGTAATTAGTTGTAATACTAGGCGTTCCATGACTTTGGAGGGGGAGCAAAGGAGTGTGATGGGGCAGTGCGAGGAGGGTAGCGTGGGGTCTTTGTTGGGTTTGGCGAATGTGGTGATGAGACCATGCTTCCAAATGTCTGGTATTGTGTTGTGTGAATAACTGTAGTTTGATATGTTAGTGAGTGCTTGTATGCCTTGTGGTCCCAGGTGTCTGAGGTGTATGTTGCTTATGTTGTCTAGGCCACAAGCGGGTGAGTGCTTGAGATTGTTGATGATATGCTTTGTCTGGTGATTGGTGAAGGGTGTATAGTCAGGGTCTGTGGGGAATTGTCTCTTACGTCGGATGACACGTCGGTCGTCTTTGTGAGGTTTTAGGTGGCTGACATGTGAGAAGTGATTGATGAGAGTGTTTGCTTGTTGTTTACATGAAGGAGTAGAGTCTGTTGTTGTGATTGCAGCATGTGATTGTGTTGTGTTGCTGTTGGAAAGTGTGATGCTGTTTAGTGTTTTGTAGAGTTTTTTTGGGGTTTGTTTTGTGATCAAGTGTTTGTAGGAAGTTATTCCAATTTAGTTTTTGTTGTTCTTGTATTTTGTTGTTAGTTTGGGTGTTGAGTGCTTGGATTTGTTGTGTGATGTCTTGTGTGTGGGGTGCTGGGGAGTGTTTCAGTATGTCACGTTGCCTGATGAGGTTTTGAATTTCTGGTGTGAAGTTGGGGTTGTGTCTTTTTCTGTTACCTCTTGGAATGTGTTTCTTGTCAGCATTTTGGATAGTTTTATTGAGTATGTGTACAGCATTGTTGATGTTAGTGATGGGTGTACTGTTTAGAGTTGTGAAGTGTTGTTGTTGTTGTTGTTCCCTAAGCTGCCTGGCCGAACAGCCCCGAATTTTGAAGTGTTGTTCTGTCTCATTTGTGAATGCTTCCCAGTTAGCTCTTTTATAATTGGTGTATGTGTGTTTGTGGCTAGCTGGGGTGAGTCTGGTTTTGGTGGTGATAATGATCGGGAGGTAGTCAGAGCCTAAGGTTCTGACCACCCTCCAGGAAGTTGTGGGGGCGAGTTCTGGGGAGCAAAAGGTGATGTCTGGAGATGATGGGTTATAGAGGGCTTGGTGAGGAATATGGGTATGTTGATGGATGACGTTAACTCCTTGCGACATATATGACGCGATAGCGTCATATGGAACTTATGACCAAAAACTCATATGATGCGATCGCGTCATATGGACTTATCTACATGCCTCTCCAATAAGTTTATGACGCGATTGAGCGTCATATGAGCTCAGTAAGTCCGGTAAGTTAGATGAAGATCTGTCGGTTGGTGGCAACCCCAGGTTCCTCCGACAATTCTAACAGCCAGCAGTGTGGTTTTGACAGTTGTGTGGTGCAGTGGCAATGATACCGGGCGCCCGCCTCCGTGGACTTACTGGAACATAATATGTCGCAAGGAGTTAAGGATGATGAGGTTATCAATTTGGTTTTGTAGTACCAGCCCTCTGTCTGTGTCGGGGTTGTCGACAAACCAGGCCGACGTCTTGGCGTTGAAGTCACCACCCAGGATGATGTGTGGGGTGTTTGTGATGTGTTTTAAGTGTGGTCTGTATTCATTTGGTACTGTAGGGGATGTATGTGTTTATGATGGTTATGTTGGAGTTGTTGCCAGTGCGTATTTTAATTGATTGTATTTCTGTTGTGTTATCATTTGGGGGGAGGAGGGATTTGGTTTGTACACTGGTAACTATGTGTGATATTTCTTTGTGTACCAGGGTGATGAATTCACCGCCTCCGCCGACAGCCTGGTCTTGTCTGATGGTGGTGAAATCACGAAATGTGGGTGGTTTTTGTGTTGTGCGGAGTTTTGTTTCTTGTAAGATGGCAATGTGTATGTTGTGTTGTTTGATGAAGTGTGAGAGTTTGTGTTTCTTTGTGTTGATGCCATCTATGTTCAATTGGAGAATGTTAATGTTATGTGCACGATGTATGTTGGGTGCTGCTGCACGAGGATGGGGTGGGGGTGAGGGAGGGGCTGGGGGTTGGGATGGGTGAGGTGGGGGTGGGGATTGGGGAGCAGGAGATGGGGGTTGGAATGGATTAGGATGGAGTGTGGTGTGTTGAGTTGAGGATGTGGATGGTATGGGAAGGTTAGGTGGGTTAGGGAGGAGAGGTGGACGGGATTTAGGGGGGGGGAGTGGATGATATGGGAAGGTTAGGTGGGTTGGGGAGGAGAGGTGGACGGGTTTTAGGCGAGGGATTTGACTGGGAGAGGGAGGGGCATGAGGAACAGGTCCAGGTGTTCGTGTAGTGTTTCTTGGAGGCAAGTGTTGTGCAGGTGAAGTGGGTCCAGTTCCTGCATGAATTGCAGAGAACTGAACCCTTAGTGTGGTGACTCGAAGTGATGGGTATTGAGCAAGTTGGACATTATGTATGTGTAGGTGGGTCCTGGGTTGCTCTCAATGTCTCCGGCTAGAAGAAGTCTTCGAGAAATGACAGCCGGAGAGTCATTTCTCGGTGTAGGAAAAACTGTGTGATGTGTGTGTGTGGTGTGAGAGGTGTGGAAATTCCCGGCGCGACCGAAGCAGCTCCAAGGACTCCTGTACGAGTAGGCATAATTGCCCGAAATTGC
Source organism: Lithodes maja (assembly GCA_037953745.1). Lineage (NCBI taxonomy): Eukaryota > Metazoa > Arthropoda > Malacostraca > Decapoda > Lithodidae > Lithodes > Lithodes maja. The sequence continues at coordinate 57,661 of JBAKBP010012442.1, forward strand.
CTTCATTCCCTGCTCATTTTCATGCATAAGCAAAAGCCAGAGCGTAATACAATTATGTATTCGTGAAAGTACGGTAATAGCTTTCAAATTACTCCTGAATCATCCCTGTACGACATCTGGTTTTCTTGTAAGGATCTTGCAAACGAAGGGCAAAATTGCTAAAAATTACCAAATCCGATAGGCGAAATCGCTAAAAATTACCAATTATTTTCTGTTTTCGCTATGTGTGACGCTGCACATAAGTGAGCTCTCCACCCAGAAGGCCCGGGTTCGCGCCCACGCTCGGCGCATTAAAGATTTTTCACAAGCACTGAGTCGTTACCATCCCTCATGAGCAAAGGGATGGGGTAGTAGTACAGGACCCCAATGGAAATACGCCTAATCGGCCTTATTGAGCTATCCTTAGCTAGCTTAGTATGCGCTAGCTTTAAGAACTATTATTATTATTATTATTATTAACTCTCTCACACAAACCTCAGTGTCGTGGCGGGGCCTGTAGGCTCCGGCTGATGTCCATCCATGCTGCTTGCAAAAGCTGGCCTGGCTCATAGGCTACAAAATAGCTGGAAAATCGTCTCCGTCATATGAGGGGCCCCGCAGGAATTGGGTTAAGAAGTGTGGTTGTTTTGATTATTTGATAGGGTCACCATAAGGGTAATGGTGTGGCATTTTTTCTGTACAGAAGCTTGGCCTTTTTGGTTGGGGCTTCTTAGGAATGTGACCTTTTTCGTTAGCCATGGAGAAACTGCAGAGGTACAAATTATTATAAGCAACCTCATGTTAAAAATATCTTATATATTTTTGTTTAGCTTTACTTGGCATTCCTCTTCCTCTATGTATCTAGCAATTTAACCCCCTCAAACTCCTTATGACGCGATGGTTTGGTAATTACCCCGGACCAAAAAGCTCTAAAAGACGATCGAGTGATAACTCAAGCGAGCTTGAAATACGCAGGCGTTTCGTTCATGGTCACCCGTTCGGGGATCAAGGTGTTTGGCAATATATACCGCTAGGCTATAGATCAATTCATTTTTGGGCTATTTCTTCCATTTTAATTATCCTGTTAAAGTGCTGGATTGATTTTTCTGCTAATGTAGTTAGTATTTGGTGTAATTTTACATATTTCAGCTAAATCTGAAGAGCACATGCAATTTATTAGTGCATGTTCAGTAAGTATTGCTGGGGAAAGGGTTAACGTATTCATCTTTTGGGGTATTTATTCTATGTTTTTATCCTGTTTCTGTGATTGATTGAGTTTTGTGCTAATGTAGTTGGTATTTGGTATAATTTTACATATTTTAGATAAATCAGAAGAGCACATGCAATATATTTGGGCATTTTCAGTCAGTATTGCTGGGGAAACGGTTAACATACAGTATTCATCATAGGAAGGGAAGAGGATGTGTAGCTCAGATCTTTGCCCTGAAATATGTTGTGGAGAAATATCTTGAGAAGGGACAAAAGTTGTATGCTGCCTTCATGGACTTGGAGAAGGCCTATGACAGAGTTGATATAGAAGGTACCGGTATGTAGAAAGTACTTGGAATATACGGAGCAGATAGCAAGTTGCTGAAAGCAGTGAAAAGCATGTATGAGGGTGCAAAGGTGTCAGTATGTGTTGAGAATGAACAGAGCGAGTTCTTTGATCTGAATTTTGGGTAAAAGAAAGGGTGTGTGATGTCCCCGTGGTTGTTCAATATATACTGAACTGTATATGGATGGAGTCATAAAAGAAATGCAAGGATGAGCAGTGGATGTTGGTGTACCACTAATAAGGGAAGGCAACGAGTGGAATGACAGAGTTGATAGAGAAGGTATGTGGAAAGTACTGAGAATATATGGAGTAGATGGCAAGTTGCTGAAAGCAGTGAAGAGTATGTATGAGAGTGCAAAGGTATCAGTACGTGTGAAGAATGAACAGAGGGAGTTCTTTGATCTGAATGTTTGGTAAAGCAAGGGTGTGTGATGTCCCGATGGTTGTTCTATATATACAGTATATGGATAGAGTCATAAAAGAAATACAAGGAAGAGCAGTGGATGTTTGTGTACTGCTGTTTGCTGTCAATATGAATGGGAGTTGCAGGGTCTGGTAAATATGTTTGGAACAGTGTGCGAAAAATGGAATCTGAAGGTAAATGCGGGGAGGAGCAAGGTTATGGTCTTCGAAAGGGGTGAAGCCACAGAGTGTGAGGTGAAGTTGAACGGTCAGGCTATGGAGATTGTCAGCTCATTTAAGTATCTTGGCAGTGTTTAAGCGGCTCGCTTGGTGTAGTGACTAGCGTCTCGGACTTCCACCCAGAAGGCCCGGGTTCGCGCCCACGCTCGGCGCATTAAAGATTTTTCACAAGCACTGAGTCGTTACCATCCCTCATGAGCAAAGGGATGGGGTAGTAGTACAGGACCCCAATGGAAATACGCCTAATCGGCCTTATTGAGCTATCCTTAGCTAGCTTAGCATGCGCTAGCTTTAAGAACTATTATTATTATTATTATTATTATTACAGAGTAAAGATGGGAGTATGGATGAAGAAGTGTGGGAGAGGGTGCAACAGGGGAAGAGGGTTGTAGGAATGCTGAAAGCAGTAACATGAAATAGGGTGGTCAGCATGGAACTGAAGAAGTCATTGCATGACAGTGTGGTAATCCCGACACTGACTTACGGAAGCGAAGCATGGACGTTGTTGGAGAGATTCAAACCAAGAGTAAAAGGGATGGAAATGAGTTACTTGAGAAGTGTGTGCAGAGTTACATGGAGGGATAGACAGACGAATGAGGAAGTACGAGAGAGGTGTGGTGTGAAAGTACTGGAAAGTGCGAAAAAGAACACCTTGAGATGGTTCGGCCATGTGGAACGTATGGCAAGCGAGAGAATGACTAAGAGCGTGTACGAGTGAGGTGGAAGGACAGAGGGAGAAATAAACCGAGAGAGAGGTGGAAGGATGGAGTTAAGAAGTACCGGGTATATGCGTGAAACCGGTGCTGGATGGGAGGAGGGGCGTCGACTGACTGGGGACAGAGGTGCATAGGGGTGTTTCGTTCGTGGCCAATCCTTCGGGGATCAAGGCGTCCGTCAATAGATAGATAGATAAATTCATCTTTAGGGCTGTTTCTTACATTATCTTTATCCTGTTAGTGTACTTTATTAAATTTTTTGGTAATGTAGTTGGTAATTGGTGTAATTTTACATATTTCAGATAAAGAATGTCAACAGAATAACAAATGATGAGCTGAAGAGACGTTTAGGTATAAAGAGTATTAGCGAGGAGATGCGTACAAGTAAACTGGGATGGTATGGACATGTGGAGAGAATGGATGAACAAAATTGGGTGAAAAGATGCAGGTCTGCGATTGTGGAGGGAGCTGCACCAAGGGGTGGACCGAGTAAGACCTGGGATCGGACTATACGTGCCGATCTCAAATCCAAAAACTTGACAAGTAAAGCATCCCTTAACAGGGTTGCCTGGAACGCCGCCATTAGGAAAAGAGACTGAAACTGCACATCTGTGTGGAGCACTCAGTCTTAAAATGTTATGTATGTATGTATGTATAAATCTGAAGAGCACATGCAATCTATTTAGGCATTTTCAGTCAGTATTGCTTTGTAAAGGGTTAACATATTAATCTTTTGGGGTATTTCTTCCATTTATTTATCCTGTTAGTGAGTTTTATTGATTTCAGTGCTACTGTAGTGGTATTTGGTGTAATTTTACATATTTTAGATAAATCTGAAGAGGACATGCAATATATTTGGGCATTTTCAGTCAGTATTGCTGGGGAAACGGTTAGCATACTGTAGTCATCTTAGGAAGGGAAGAGGATGTGTAGCTCAGATTTTTGCCCGGAAATGTGTTGTGGAGAAATATCTGGAGAAGCGACAAAAGTTGTATGCTGCATTTATGGAGTTGGCCTATGACAGAATTGATAGAGAAGGTATGTGGAAAGTACCGGTACTGAGAATATACGGAGTAGATGGCAAGTTGCTGAAAGCAATGAAGAGCATGTATGAGGGTGCAAAGGTGTCAGTATGTGTGGATAATTAACAGAGCGAGTTCTTTAATCTGAATGTTGGGTTAAAGCAAGGGTGTGTGTGATGTCCCCATGGTTGTTCAATATATACCGGTACAGTATATGGATGGAGTCATGAAAGAAATACAAGGAAGAGCAGCGGATGTTGGTGTACCGCTGATAAGGGAAGGAAACGAGTGGAAGTTGCCTCAACAGTACAGTACCGGTACTACTGTTGCTGACAACACAGTTTTGATGAGCGATAGTGAATGGGAGTTGCAGGGTCAGGTAAATATGTTTGGAACAGTGTGTGAAAAATGGAATCTGGAGGTAAATGCTAGGAAGAGCAATATTATGGTCATTGAAAGGGGTGCAACCATAGAGTGTGAAGTGAGGTTGAACGGCTATGAAGAATGTCAGCTCATTTAAGTATTTGGGCAGTGTGTTGAGTAAAGACGTGAGTAGGCCTATGGATGAAGAAGTGTGAGAGAAAGTGTAACAGGGGAAGAGCGTTGTAGGAACTCTGAAAGCAGTAAGAAGAAATAGGGTGGTCAGCATGGAAGTAAAGAAGTCCTTGCATGACAGTGTGGTAATCCCGACATTGACTTATGGGAGGGAAGCATGGACGTTTCTGACTGGGATTGATCATTGATAATCATCGGTTATGCTAGTTGGAAAATTAGTGGGGTAGAATGTAGAGTTCGGGTGTACCGCCAGCCTTGTTTACACTACGCGGAGCGGCGGCGGACGCTGGCCATCATGTTCCCGTCTATTTGACTACTTTTGGATACAATAATAGGTTGAGAGGGGTCACCCCCCCATGACATATTGTCATCATCATGTATATTGTCAGCAGGAGGCAAATAACCGAAATAAACGCCTTCAAAATAGACGCGAACTAAAGGCTGGTTCACACATAGCCGAGTCGGTGCGCGAGTCCAACACGAGTGATGAAATTTTGCTATTCAGCAATGACTCGTCGATACTCCTCAACACTCGTATAGACTCGTGCTACGCTCGTGTATACTCTTTGTTTACTCGACACACTCGTGGGTACTCGCCACGGGGTCCAAAAATTTCATGCATGCATGAAATTTTTGGGTCCCGTGGCGAGTACCCACTCGCCATCTACTCCGTATATTCTCAGTACCGGTACTTTCCACATACCTTCTCTATCAATTCTGTCATAGGCCAACTCCATAAATGCAGCATACAACTTTTGTCGCTTCTCCAGATATTTCTCCACAACACATTTCCGGGCAAAAATCTGAGCTACACATCCTCTTCCCTTCCTAAGATGACTACAGTATGCTAACCGTTTCCCCAGCAATACTGACTGAAAAATGCCCAAATATATTGCATGTCCTCTTCAGATTTATCTAAAATATGTAAAATTACACCAAATACCACTACAGTAGCACTGAAATCAATAAAACTCACTAACAGGATAAATAAATGGAAGAAATACCCCAAAAGATTAATATGTTAACCCTTTACAAAGCAATACTGACTGAAAATGCCTAAATAGATTGCATGTGCTCTTCAGATTTATACATACATACATACATAACATTTTAAGACTGAGTGCTCCACACAGATGTGCAGTTTCAGTCTCTTTTCCTAATGGCGGCGTTCCAGGCAACCCTGTTAAGGGATGCCTTACTTGTCAAGTTTTTGGATTTGAGATCGGCACGTATAGTCCGATCCCAGGTCTTACTCGGTCCACCCCTTGGTGCAGCTCCCTCCACAATCGCAGACCTGCATCTTTTCACCCAATTTTGTTCATCCATTCTCTCCACATGTCCATACCATCCCAGTTTACTTGTACGCATCTCCTCGCTAATACTCTTTATACCTAAACGTCTCTTCAGCTCATCATTAATTTTGTTATTCTGTTGACATCCTTTATCTGAAATATGTAAAATTACACCAATTACCAACTACATTACCAAAATTTTTAATAAAGTACACTAACAGGATAAAGAAAATGTAAGAAATAGCCCTAAAGATGAATTTATCTATCTATCTATTGACGGACGCCTTGATCGCCGAAGGATTGGCCACGAACGAAACACCCCTATGCACCTCTGTCCCCAGTCAGTCGACGCCCCTCCTCCCATCCAGCACCGGTTTCACGCATATACCCGGTACTTCTTAACTCCATCCTTCCACCTCTCTCTCGGTTTATTCTCCCTCTGTCCTTCCACCTCACTCGTACACGCTCTTAAGTCATTCTCTCGCTTGCCATACGTTCCACATGGCAGAACCATCTCAAGGTGTTCTTTTTCACACTTTCCAGTACTTTCACACCACACCTCTCTCGTACTTCCTCATGGCGAGTACCCACGAGTGTGGCCTAAATACGTGTAGACTCGTGTACATACGTGTTAACTGGTGTTTGACTGAATAACTCTTCGTTATTCGTGTTAACTCGTGTTGACTCGTGTAAACCCGTGTAACACTCTTTGGTGATTCGTCGCTTTCGTCATCATTTCGACGTTGACGAAGCAACACGTGTCTACACGCAACAACACGTATGTAACACACATGCAACACGTATCAACAAGAGTAGAAAGCACGAATGTGATTGCCAAAATTTGGTGCCCCCATGATGCCAGAGTTTACACGATTCAAACACGAGTGAAAACACAAGTAAACAAGAGTAAACACGATCCACTGAGAAAAAAACACGAGTGTAGCACGAAAAAGCAAGCGTCATTTGAAATACCGTTATTTCAAATATGTAGGACGAATCAACGAGAGTTTACATGAGTTACACGGATGTAACACGAGTCAACACGTGTGCAACAGAGATCCAACGAGAGTCAACGCGTTGTCTTTCGTGTTGATCCGTAGAACAATCGTGTTGATCCGTAGAACAATCGTGTTGATCCGTGGTAACAATCGCGTTGACTCGTGTTAGACTCGTCCATACTCTTTGTTCACGTGCCCTGGAATGTGGCCGTTATTTTTCAAATTTTTGACACTCGTGTTGGGTTCGTGTTACACTCGTTTTGACTCTCAGTTACTCGTACAGACTTGCATGAACACGTGTTGACTCGTATTGACTCGAGTTATACTCGTGTTACACTCACTCGGGAGCAATTGCTACTCGCGGTCGACTCAGCCTCCAGCGACGGCGATAATCGACGAGTGTGACTCGTGGTTGGACTGGCGCACCGACTCGGCTATGTGTGAACCAGCCTTTAACCACGGTGATCGACATATGTAAACATGACGGCGGCGGTGTCGGCGGCGGACACTTGCGATAATGTTCCCGTCTATTTTGAATGCCATTGGATACAATAATATGTTAAGGGGGGCTTTGCCCCCATGACGTGTTGTCATCATCATATATATTGCCAGTAGGGCAAACAACCAAAACAATTGCCGCAAAGCCCTCCCCTCAACATATTATTGTATCCAATGGCAGTCAAAATAGACGGGAACATGATCGCAAGCGTCCACCGCCGCCGCCGCCGTCATGTTTACATGGTCGATCGCCGCAGTTACTGTAAGTTCGCGTTTATTTTGAGTTTTTGACGACGATTTTTTTTGGTTAGGCCTATTTGCCCCCCTGCTGGCAAATAATAATATGATGACAATATGTCATGGGGGGTGTTTGCCCCCCTCAACATATTATCATATCCAACGGCATTCTAAATGGACGGGAACATGATGGCAAGATTCCGTCGCCGCTCTGCGCAGTGTAAACAATGGTGGCGGTACGCCCGAACTCTACATTCTACCCGGCTAGGCCTATATTATAGGCTACAATAAATAAGTAGGCTAGGCTATTTTATCTATAGGCTATGCCTAGTCTAATATTACAATTTAAGGTAGCATTCAAGTTGACTACAGCAAGACTTACCCTTGACCAGGTATAGGCTATCCTAGTGTTTACTAGGCCTATACCCCTTTGAAAGGACATTAGCCTAGCCTAACTAACAACCTTACCTAACCTATTATAGTAGGCTATTATGGGTGGGGGCTGCCGGCCCCACACCCCAATTTTTGGTGTATTTGTCTATTTTGTCTGTGAAGTGGGAATTTTTTCAATTTGTCGATAACGAAAATCCTCCATGCTGACTATAGCCTATGGAGAAAAATATGGCGAATCTATTGTTGCCTATTATCTCTAATAAATTGTTTCTCATAATGCTGCAGTAGTGTCGTTTAAAATACCAACCATTTAATTGTGTGCCTTTAAAAATGACCTAAATTAGGCTATAGGCTACTGGGAAGATTAGAAGAATCTTTAAGAAAGACTAGGTTAGGGTTATTGTCGTGCCAAAGCTAGATTATAGCCTAAATATAAAAGGAAGTGAATAAAATGAAATATGCCGACAAAAATCGCCATCAAAATAGACGCGAAGTTAACCGTGGCGATCGCCCTATGTAAACATAACGACCGTACACCCGGTAACTACATCCATCCCATTAAACGTTACTGTGGGACACAAAATTTGTTGAGGGGGTCTCTGCGGCTCTGCCCCCCACGTCGGCCCGTCACGTATTAGGATGTACGGTAAGTCATCCATGTGTGCTAATTCATAGGATCCCCAATTAACCTAACAAGTGCGCATGGGGGTAATTGGAAACGTCCCCCTGTGCTGACGTATTTGAGGTGTTTCCGTTCACTAAAATATTCATTGTACCATTAATAGCATTAATAATTATCCATATGTGCCTATTATGGGTTGATTATAAAGGTATTAACCTGAAACAACAATAAAACGAGTGAAAACAGCGTTTGGATGGTCAAAATCGGAGATATAGCCCGCGAGTTGTATAATGTATGGGTGAGGCAAACTGCTTTCCCCGCCAATTTCCCCCAAGGCCACTGAGACACAGTCGATCGATACTCTCTCTCTCTCTCTTGCACACGCTTGCCATCAGTGATGACAACACCCTGCTTGCAACTCGCTAATGTTAGCACGAAAATATACCTCAGAATAAGGAATAATAGGGAAAATAGGTGATAACTGAAGGAGAGGAGGAAAGTGGGGAAGGAGGGAGGTAGAGACTGAGATTTTGCATGGCCCAGGGACCAAAAAAAATAAAAAAAATAAAAAAAATATTTTTTTTTTTTTTTTTTTCGATGTCAAAAGTTGATTTTTGTTTTACTTACTCTCAAGAGTCTTCCCGCAGTCCGCCGGGGGAACTCTTAAGAGTCTCCCCGCAGTTCCCGGGTTAAGGACAAAGTCATCAACAGACAGAAATAAGCTCCAAATTACAATAACATAGCGCCCGCCGTTTATGGGCGACTTTTTACACGTCATTTTAAATGTTACTTTCCTGCCTGGTCTAGGCCTAATAGATTTTTCCAAAGAATCAAACTTAAATTAAAAGGAAGTAGCCTAGCCTACAGTTTATAGGAAGGCTATTCCAACATGCATTCCAGAACTTAGGCTAGCCCTAGGCCTAGGCTATATGAAATTTGTGGGTGGTCTGCCAAAAAAGAATCACTAGGCCTATTAGGCTATGGGTAGGCTAGTATCGGGTGCATTTTGCAAATCTTCTGAACTCTTAGGCCTAGGCTAGGCTAAATTAAAACTCACAAAATCTGAGTAAAACCAGCACTAGAATTTTGTCTTGTCTTGTCTTGGGGGTTAAGGGCAACCTCAGGCGAATACTCGCCCGCTCCGGCCCTACCGTAGTCGCGGAGATCCTATGTCACAATTAAATTAGTTTATAGTTAAGCTTGAAATTTACCACCGTGTCACTTTCACTCTAGGTCATTCGTAGAACCGTAACACTGTAAAGGCAACAACCCAATAGCAGGTCATCAGGTGGCGAACCAGAGACCTACAAACCGCGGTACGGTACTAG
>JBAKBP010012443.1:0-67494 GCA_037953745.1 Lithodes maja
CTGTGATGTCTCCCTTTACAATTATCTTCCTTCGTTTACCTCAGATTCTTCCAACCTTGCCATTGTTCTTTTTCGTCACCTATCCCTTCATTTTCTCTTACGTTATCTAAATTCCCCCTCTCTGACCCCGACCCGTTCACCTCTTCTATAACTGTCAACCCTTTCAGAAGTACGATGCCTTTTGTCAAACTATTATGGGTAGCATTAGACGATTGTTTACAGCTTAGGCAGAATCTGTCAGAAATTAAAAGGGTAGGCGACTATCTCAATTTGCCCCTCTGACTTCCATATATACCCTTTATAATCTGAATATAGTTGCCTAATAATGGCCAGAAAACAGAAAAGAATGTGCCATCGTATCTTGGAAGTTTTTATTTGTACAGGATACTATTGTATTATGTTTCTCTCCGTCATATTCACCGGAGTCTTGTTTATCCTAGTATTCCATTGTGTTCGTCTCCTTTGTATCTCTGTATGCCACATATTCCGTATTCTTCTGCATCCTCCGTTTACCATTTATCCCTCTTCTTGCTTCTTCCATTCTAATATCCCTCAATCAATGTTGTACGTATTCCATATTTCCTGTCCTCCTTTATTCCTCCTCCTACCCTCCCAGTTCATAGAAACACATACATCACATAGCAACACAAGAATCTTGAATAATTGTGTTGCTATGCATTCCATGGTTATCCTTTTTTCCTTCTCTTCCTCACGTCCATTGCATTTTCTATTGTGGGTGACCGGACAACTCAACCAGTAGACCATTTTAACCAGTAGCTCTCAACCAGTAAATTCGTCCTATTGGAATTTGCGAATTTGAAGACCTGTTGCCCCATTTTTGTCAATTTTATGACCTTCCGTTCCATTTTGGTGTTGATTTTTGTCCCGACCAACATTTTTCTACTGAAAAAATTACATATTTATCTCAAAAGGGGTCTTGGGGATATATCACTAAGTTTGATGGAGATTTCGGGAGCAAACTAAAAACCTTCCCTTAGCGCATTCAGTACCGGTGACCTTCTTTACTTTATATTCTCAAAACTATTAGGTGATTTAATTCATATTAGTAGGGACGTCCACCAATTAAAAGGCTACAGACAATCTCCCTTTATCGTTTCAGCTACCCCAGATTCTTTCTAAGCTGAATAAAATCGTCTACAAGTGTCCAGAATATGATGAAAAGTACGTCACCGGTAATGAAAGAGTTAACTTCACAACCATATATTCCACATAATCCCACAGTATTCTTGTCTTTTCAACAGCTCTCTTTATATTCCTACCCTCACTTTGTCTCTTTTGTCACGTATACCTTATTTTCCTCCTTCCCTCCACCTCCCTCCCCCCTTTCTCTCTCTCTAGGAAGTGGGGTCTCCTTCCCCTCATTACGTGGTCGCCAACCCAGACCACCAGCCCCATTTCCACACGGACTGGTGTTGTTTCTCTGCCTTACTCTATTTCTTTCTCTTGCTCCATGCCTGTCTGTTATTCTCGCCTCTCTCTCTCTCTCTCTCTCTCCTCTCTCTCTCTCTCTCTCTCTCTCTCTCTCTCTCTCTCTCTCTCTCTCTCTCTCAGACAATTTTATTTCACCCCGATCCTCCTCCAATATTATATCACACGTCTCCAGGTTTTACCGTTTTGTGTCAGGCCACTCCTCAATCAGATTCCCGTGTCTCTCCTGTTTTCTATTAGTTTGTTTTCCTGTTTCCATTTTTATATTTGGTGTCTGTTCTTTTACGTAATATATGTATATACCTATATATATATATATATATATATATATATATATATATATATATATACCTCCCCTCCCTCCCCCTCCTCCCCCCACCGCAACCGGAGCTCCACAAGTAACCAACCGCAGGCTAACCGCAACCCTCGGGCGGCACGACGGGAGAGAGAGAGAGAGAGAGAGAGAGAGAGAGAGAGAGAGAGAGAGAGAGAGAGAGAGTGAGGGTGAGAGTCATTATGTACACCAGAAATAAATTACAGCGTCACATAAAAGACCTCTGTTTGGGCTTGATTTTAAAAGCCATTAAATGACACCGTTCAGGACCAAGTGAAAGTATTTAAAACTGCTGACCCTATGACCTAATATCTGCTTATAACGTTAATTATGGTGAAATATTGGAGAGAGAGAGAGAGAGAGAGAGAGAGAGAGAGAGAGAGAGAGAGAGAGAGAGAGAGAGAAGTGGTGTTCAGTTGATGTTGTACTGTTCTGTCGGTAACAACTTAATTAACACCAACACTACATGTCATGAATATAGGATAAGTAAGACAAGCAATCACAAACAGTCCAGTATTCCAAGTTAAGCTTCTCCCTGATTTTTTGAAGAGTCAAGATGTATTTAACCTAATATATACCCAATTTTCATTTAACTCTATCTAATAGTAATCTATTTAAGTCAACTTTGGAAGGGTCTATATAAGTCAAATAGGTAAACCTATGTCAGTTCACTCTCTGACTCTCACAGGTAGTTCTAAAGCTTAATGAAATTGTTAGTGACTGCTAGAATAGTAAGAAATAATGTTATTGCTCAATATAGGTTAAATCGGGTAAGATCTTTGAGATACGTTAGGTAAAGTAAGTAGGTTCCAAGTCGTAGAGGGAGTAGGTAAGGTTAAATTAGGTTAAACTATACTGCACTGTGGGTTAGGTAAGATCAATATGTTCGGTCGAGATTTCCCAGCCACCGATTTTGCATTTAGTAGACTTCTCTGGTATTCAGTTGACCGGTCGAGTAGAACACAGTGGGATATAAGGATATACGGGAGACGTGTGGACTGTGGAGTAAGGAAATATGTTGGTTAAAAGGTTGAACATGGGTTATCTCGAATACTCATCACGCCTCACACCTTTTTCAGAATTCCGGTGTTTGAGACTGGCTGAGTATCTGAGTGGCTGACTGATTGGTTAACTGATTTGCTGACTGAATGACTAACTGATTTCCTGACTCACTGACTAACTGATTATCTGAGTGACTGGCTGATTTGATGAATCGCTGCATAACTGATTATCTGAATGAGTGACTAACTGATTATCTGAATGGCTGACTAATGTTCTGACTCACTGACTAACTGACTAACTGCTCTTACTGAATCATTGAATAATTAGCTGACTGATTGTCTTACTAGATATTTGACTGGCTGATTAGCTTATTAACTATTTAATTGACTATGAATGTTAACTGTCCGATTAGACTGATTGACTGAGTGATTCCCTGATTGACTGAGTGATTCCCTGATTGACTGAGTGATTCCCTGATTGACTGAGTGATTCCCTGATTGACTGAGTGATTCCCAATTTGACTGAGTGATTCCCTGATTGACTGAGTGATTCCCAAATTGACTGAGTGATTCCCTGATTAACTGAGTGATCCCTGAATTACTGACTGACTTGTTGGTTGACTCACTTACTATACCCTGTTCCAAATATATAGGTAAAATCTCTTGAGCATTAACCTGTATAACTCACAAACAACTAGAGTACTCGAGCTAGTATTTCTACCATTTAGGAAGAGTCAGCCTGGGAATAAGTGTGACATTTTACAGTCCATTTACAATAGCCCTGTTCTAATATACAAATGTTAGGGGTCACGATTTCTGACCCACCTATTTGGAACAGGGTATATTGGTTAATTGACTGATTAATTGACAAACTACAGCACTGACTGACTGAACTACTGACTAAATGAATGATTAGCTGACTGGCGATTAACAGTTAGTTTGTTACACTAGCACTTCAGAGGCTATCAACCCTTCTGGAACATTAAGCCAGCACACTGCAAGTCAAGAATGACATCAGGACTGGAGCCCCTTTTCGAGAATTCTAGTCCCTTGATTAACAGACAAACAAAATAATTGATAAACTGACCGGCTGACTGACTGAGTACCTTGAAGGAGATATTCCCGAAGAAGACCACTCGCATCAAGAACAGTGGATGATCATCTGCATAAGACAAATTTTTATATACCAAATTCAAACTTATCTTACTAATATATTATGCACTTCCATATTCGTTGTTTCATGTGACAATTCATGGCTTAATCCTTTGAGGATTATGAAGCGTTTTGACAGTTTATTCTGGCTATCATTCGACAATTTTACACAGCTTAATAAGGAACTGTGGTAATTAAAATGGTAAATACTATCTCAATCAACCCTTTGAGTTCCATATACCCTCCTACGCTGAATATAATCGTCCAATGATAGTCAGAATAAACTGTCAAAATGAGTCGTATATAAGACAGATAATATTTACTGGGTTTGGGGTAAACCATGCGAGTCCACATAACGTACATAAGTAGAGTGGCCGTATATGTTAGACAAATACATGTAACCTATAATATTGGGAAGGACTAAGTATCCAGAATAATAATCTAAATAGGGTATTTTGTCAAGGGAAAGCATTAATGTGTGAGTGTGTGTGGTTTTCTTTCTATATTATATCAAGAGTAACCTAAATAATTTCGAGGTGAAGCCAATTGATTTCGGGAGCTGATGAGTGATTGGTGCTTCTGAATGCTTGTGTGCTTGCTTCTTGAGGGCGAACTGTTATGTGTTCTTCTCCTGTCACCTCTTTTACTTTCTCGAGTCTCTTGCTGATCCTTCCTACCCCTTGTGAGAATAAGGGCTGGCTACTGACTGACTGACCTAAATAATTGTTAGGGTGAAACATGGGAGGAGGGTTGTAGGAACGTTGAAAGCAGTAACAAGAAATAGAGTGGTCAGTATGGAAGTGAAGAAGTCCTTGCATGACAGTGTGGTAATCCCGACACTAACTTACGAAAGTGAAGCATGGACGTTCGGGAAGAGACTCAGACCAAGAGTGAGAGCGGTGGAAATGAGTTACTTGAGAAGTGCGTGCGGAGTTACATGGAGGGATAGACAGACGAATGAGGAAGTAAGAAGGAGGTGTGGTATGGAGGTAGATGTGCTGGAAAGTGTGAAAAGGAACAACTTGAGATGGTTTGGCCATATGGAATGTATGGAAAGCGAGAGACTGACTAAGAAGGTGTACGAAAGTGAGGTGGAAGGACAGAGAGGGAGAGGTGCACCGTGGGAGAGGTGGAAGGATGGAGTGAGGAAGTATATGAATGAAGGCGGTGCTGGTTGGGAGGAGGGACGTCGACTGACTGGGGACAGAGGTTCATGGGGGCGGTTCGTTCGAGGCAACCCTTCTGGGATCACGGCGTCAGGCAATAGATAGACAGATAGAAAATGGGTCGAGCGAGATAGACACACTTGCTGCCTCCGTAAGTGCAAGCTTACCCCTTCTCTGTATCCTCCTACTTTCTCTATCCTAGTTTCAAAGCCAAAGGCGGATGTTGTGCATATGTGCACAACAAACTCACTTGCTCTCGTGTTCCCGATTTCGACTCCTCTGAATTCTCAACTTTATGGCTCAAACTTTCCTGTCATTCCCTTACTAAATATTTCTGTGCTGTCTATCTTTCCCCTAACTCTACTAACTTTCCCAAATTCTTTGACTATCTAAACTCTACAGTGGAACACATTCTATCCATTTCTCCTTTCTCAGAAATCTCCATCTTAGGAGATTTCAACGTTCACCACCGCCATTGGCTCTCCTCTCACACTACTGATCCACCTGGTGAACAAGCCTACGTCTTTTCTATCCTAAATGACCTAGAGCAGTTAGTTCAGCAACCCACCCGTATCCCGGATCACATCGGAGATCGGCCCAACATTCTTGACCTGTTTCTAACTTCTAACCCTTCTTCTTATACTGTCGATCTTTTCTCTCCTTTGGGCTCCTCCGACCATAAACTTATCTTTGTCACCTGTCCTATCTCTCCAGTACAGCCACCCGATCCTCCTAGCCGGCGGCGCTTGTGGCACTTTGGCGCTCCCGACTGGGAGGCTCTTCGGCAGTACTTCTTTGATTTCCCATGGAATGATTTCTGCTTCCATGGCCGAGGACCCTCGGAGAGTGCTGAACGCATTACCGAGGTATTCCTATCGGGCATGGAAGCATACATTCCATTCTCTTTCTCTCAGACTAATGCTAAAAAATCTTGGTTTACTCACGCCTGTTCTACTGCTGTCCGCAATAAGGAGGAAGCATTCAAACGGTACCGACGCCTTAAAACTCAAGACTCTCTTTCTTCATATGTTTCTGCCCGGAATCAAGCCAAATCTGTTCTTCGACTTGCCAAACACTCTTTCATCAATAATAAATGCACTGAACTATCCAACTCTAGCTCTTCCCAAGCTTTCTGGCATCTAGCCAAAAACCTCTCCAAACAATTTCTCTTCCTCGTCTTTCCTCCCCTTTCCCACTCTGATGGCACAACCATCACTTCTTCCTCTGACAAAGCTAACTCTTCGCTCAAACTTTTGCTAGAACTCCACCTTGGATGATTCCGGTGCTATCCTCCCTCTCTGCCTCCTCTCTCTTACTTATGCCTAATATCCTAATCTCTTCTAAAGATGTACTTTCTACCCTCTCTGGGCTTAACACTAATAAGGCGTACGGTCCGGACGGTGTTCCTCCTGTTGTTCTCAAAAACTGTGCTTCCGTGCTGACTCCCTGCCTAGGCAAACTCTTTCGTCTCTGTCTATCCTCTAATGTCTTCCCTTCATGCTTGAAGTTTGCTCACATTCAACCTGTCCCAAAGAAGGGTGACCGCTCTCAACCCTCCAACTATCGTCCAATTGCTCTTATCTCTTGTCTTTCTAAAGTTTTTGAAATTATTCTTGCTTCCAAATTTCTTAAGCATTTCTCTTCTCATAATCTGCTCTCAGATCGCCAGTATGGCTTCCTTAAGGGTCGCTCTACTGGTGATCTTCTTTCATATCTTACTAACTCTTGGGTCATCCTCCTTTCGGGACTTCGGTGAGACTTTTTCTATTGCATTAGACCAGGGGTTCCAAAGTGTCGATATCGACCATCCAAGGGGTCAATGAATCGCCAGGGGTCGAAAGGGGTCGATAAATGGCCAGGGGGTCTATGAATGGCTAGGTGAGGAACGTTTCAGAAGATGTAGACCCATCTCTGTGTGAAAAGCTAAAAGTGTAAGAATGCTCTGTTCTATTTGGCAGACCTATATTCAAAGCTTAATGAGGTACAGAAACGTATGCAGGGTAAAGATGTTACCATTATTCAGGCCAGCACAATTATACTGGCCTTCCAAGGCAAACTGGCTTGTTTAAAGCGTCAATGGCACATAGAGATTTTCAGTACTTTTCGAACTTACAACAGTTGGGAGAAAGTGAAAGCATTCAGATGGTGACATACAAACATACATAGCACACCTGGACAAATTGATTGAAGACTTTAAAGTGCGCTTTGAAGACCTGGAGAAAATGCAAGTGCCTGAATGGATTCTTACACCTTTTGACTTGGAAATACAAAATGCAGACATTGACTACTACTACTAATACAGTATTAAGGTACTACTATAATTCCACATTTATTTTATCATAATATGCATGTAATACGTTTCTTTTTCATAACATATTATATTATTCTAATTTTCAAATGTTTGGGGGTCGATGAATAATTTGAAACTTCATTAAGGGGTCAATGAGCTGAAAAGTTTGGGAATCCCTGCATTAGACATATCGAAAGCCTTCGATAGAGTCTGGCACAAATCTTTAATTTCTAAACTACCCTCCTTCGGTTTCTATCCCTCCATCTGTGCCTTTGTCTCTAATTTCCTTTCGGCCATTCCATAGCCGCGGTTGTGGACGGCCATTGTTCACTTCCTCACCCTATAAACTCCGGTGTTCCTCAGGGCTCTGTCCTATCTCTTATTCTCTTTCTAATTTTTATAAATGATCTCCTTAACTGTACCTTAATTCCCATCCATTCATACACAGACGACTCAACCTTACACTACTCCATTAGTTTTTCAGAACGCCCCAGCCAGCAATCCCTCAACGACAAACGTAATGAAGCCATAGAACTCTTAAATTCTGATCTAAATTCTATTTCCAATTGGGACAGAGAAAACCTTGTTAACTTTAATGCTTCCAAAACCCAATTTCTCCATCTATCTACCCGTCAGGATCTCCCAGCGGACTATCCCTTATTCTTCAACAATTCAAAAATCAACCCTTCATCTTCTCTCAATATTCTTGTGTCTCTTTTTCTTCTGCTCTCATTTGGAAGACCATATTACCAGTCTTGCTAAGGCAGCCTTCCAGAAGATGGGTGTGCTCAACCGCCTTAGGGGTTTCTTTTCCCCTGCACAGCTTCTTGCTCTGTACAGGGGCATAGTGCGCCCTTGTATTGAGTATTGTTCACATGTGTGGGGAGGTTCCTCTCACACCGCTCTCCTAGACAAAATTGAAAGGAAAGCCTTTCGTATCATTAACTCCCGTCCACTCACCAACTCTCTTCAATCTCTCTCTCTCCGCCGCAATGTTGCATCTCTCTCGCTATTCTATCGCTACTATAATAATCAGTGTTCCTCAGAGCTATCCCAGTGCATACCACCTCCTTTACGTAGGGCACGTGGTACCCGTCTTGCAACTCAATCCCACCCCTACTCTGTGCAACTCTCCAACCAAGAGTGAAACGTTACTCTCAAACTTTCTTCTACTCAACAGCTGAGCTCTGGAACTCTCTCCCAGAATCAGTCTTTCCCTCTTCCTATGACTTAAATTGCTTCAAACTCCGTGTGTCCAGGCATTTTGGCTCGAACGTCCCTTGATTTTGGCCCTGTCACTCTTTCAACTATGGGGGAGGCACTCGCTATAGGCAGTTATGCCTTTTGCCTCCCTCAATCACATAGAACAAAAAAAATAAAAAAAAAGATGACACTCAAGAGAGGCTTTATGTTGCTCTCATTCTCAGGTACATCCTAAGTGTGTTGGCCCCACTAGGGATTCGAACTCGCATTACTTGGGTAGTAGAGAATGAAGCAGACTTGGTATCATCGGGTTACAGAAGATAATAGAAAAGAAAATACGTACCCAATGGTAAAAAAAAAAAAAAAAAAAAAATATATATATATATATATATATATATACCGGTATATATATATATATATATATATATATATATATATATATATATATATATATATATATATATATATACAGTATATAATAATAATAATAATAATAATAATTAATAAAACACAAACATGTCATAAAACTGTATCTACGTAATAAACTTTTCATTACATTATCTAATTATTAAACACTGATAATGTTAATGTTAATTAATACGAAAATAGGAAGATAGAAAAGGGAAAAGTGGACGAAAATCAAAGTGTTGGACCTAGAAAGAGAAAAAATAGGAAGTAAAAAGTAGGAAGGATGTTTGTGGTTATGGTTTAACTGTTGCTTGTAGAGAGGGAGTGGGGAAGAAATGGTCGTGGTGGTGGTGATGATGGTATGGTGGTAGTGGTGGTGTTGCTGTTAAAGGTTGTGGTGGTGGTGATGGTGGTGGTAGAGTAGGTGTAATGATGATGGTGGTATTAATGGTCGTGGTGGTGGTGGTACAGTAGGTGTAATGGTGATGGTGGTATTAATGGTCGTGGTGGTGGTGGTACAGTAGGTGTAATGGTGCTGGTGCGTGGTGAGATAGGCTGTAATGGTGATGGTGTATTAATGTCGTGGTGGTGGTGGTGGTGCTACAGTAGGTGTAATGGTGATGGTGGTATTAATGGTCGTGGTGGTGGTGGTGGTGGTACAGTAGGTGTAATGGTGATGGTGGTATTAATGGTCGTGGTGGTCGGTGGTGGTGGTACAGTAGGTGTAATGGTGATGGTGGTATTAATGGTCATGGTGGTGGTGGTGGTGGTACAGTAGGTGTAATGGTGATGGTGGTATTAATGGTTATGGTGGTGGTGGTGGTGGTACAGTAGGTGTAATGGTGATGGTGGTATTAATGGTCGTGGTGGTGGTGGTACAGTAGGTGTAATGGTGATGGTGGTATTAATGGTCGTGATGGTGGTGGTGGTGGTAGAGTAGGTGTAATGGTGATGGTGGTATTAATGGTCGTGGTGGTGGTGGTGGTAGTGGTACAGTAGGTGTAATGGTGATGGTGGTAGTGGTAGTGTTGGTGGTGGTGATGGTAGGTGAAATGGTGGTGGTGGTAGGGGTAGTGGTGTGTAAATGGTCGTGTTTGTGGTGGTGGTATTGGTAGTGTTGGTGTTAATGGTGAAGAAATGGTAGTGGTGGTGGTGATGGTAGGTGTAATGGTGATGGTGATACTGGTAATGTTGGTGGTAGTGATGGTTAAGAGGGAGGTAGTGGTGAACAAATATTCGGAAAGGAGAAATAGTAAAGAGTGAAATAATTGAAGTGATGGGAGGGGGAAGGAGGAGTGAGAAGGCTGGCGGTGTGTGGTTGTGGTTAGCGTGGCCGTTTGTGGCGGAAGCTTTATTTGACTTCATAACCTTTATTTACCGTCCCTCAGTGTTGTGGATGTGGGCAAACAAATACACATTTTGATATATAAAATGGAAATTAAAAAAAAATCTTAGTGTGGCTGTATACAGTATATATATATATATATATATATATATATATATATATATATATATATATATATATATATATATATATATCTGTTTAGGGCGGTGTGATTTTCCATTTTTGTCTGTAACAATATTGTAATAGAGCCTAAAAGTGGCGCGTGTATGAGAATATATGATGTGCAAAATATTGGCTCAATACGTTTATATCTTCTGCCCCCGGGGATACCTTGAATATTGAAGCTATGAGGCAAAAAAAAACAAAAATCGTAATTTGTTATCTATATTTCTCTATGCCTAGAACTATTTCTAATAGCGATAAAGTTGATGACAAAGACCTCATATACACATGCTTTCAAGGGTTTTGCCCTATTGTTAATATCTTCTGCTCCCGGGAACTAGACGAAATTACGAAATTGAGGTAATTTATGCATATTTTCATATGTATGCTATGTCTAAAACATTGACTTTATTCGTTTGTAGTATCTATACATCTTGCAGTTTATACTTGAATTGACTCGTACCTAATAGTACCTATAGTACAGCACAGTATTTTCTTCCCAGGAAGCACCCTAAATATTTCTTCACGGTTATGTTAACTCGATATTATAACTACGATATATGATACATAATTATTAAAGTACAGCTCTCTGCTTGCTTTTTCTGATTTTTTTTCTTTTTTTAAATTAGCAACCCAGAACTCACCACGTGGAGGTGGCTGTACGTTGAGTTTTTCCGTCAGTTGAAAAGAAACAGAGTATAGTGAAGGTGAACACACTGGAGCATTTGAGAGTCACTGTGCTCAATGCTGTTATTTAACGGCTGATTATACAGCTGGCTGAAAGTTGTTCGATATTGGACTTTGGACCTTGGACATTCGGATGTAAACAAAGCGACGAATCTCAAGCGATCTTGAACGAAGCAAGCTGGTTTGCTTAGATACGTTTAGTATGATCAATACGTATATTATTTATGTTGTATTTAATATTTCTGGCAAATCTATTATCACACAATTAAAATTCATATTATAAGTAATGTTAACCAGAAAATAAATAATTTTATATACCGGTAGCACTATTGTTATGGAATAACAAGCCATAGTAATTACCGATGACACGCACGAAATAGGGAGTTATAGACCAATAACGGGTAATAAACATAATAAATAAGATATTTTATGGGATACTTAATTATACTCTCTATCGGTAGCACATTTTCACCAAATGCTTCCCGAGTTAATTTCTTTGTTTAGTTTTCCTTAAATTGAGTCATTTGTCATGCACATATAATTAGGGATACCTACTATTGAAATATACCAACTGTATGTCCGTTGTCTGAAAGTATAGGCATCTACCATATATACCTGTTATCACTAATTTCCCTCACACTAAATATCTTATGGGTTGAATCCCTCAACCCCCCAGGACTTGTTGTCATCATTATATTATATATAATGCCAGCATGGGGCAAATAACTGCTAGCCGTGGGATAATATTATTTTTATTAATCTCACCACCACACCCCCAATGAAATTAATTAAAGTATATATGATCCACCGGGATTCGAACCCGGGTTATCACACACATATTTTTGCCACCTTAACCATTACACCACCAGGACGGTTAAAGGTTTATGCACACGCCTACGACTTATTATCCATTCTCGAATACTGGATATTAGTCTAATCATGTTCATACTCCCAACCGCACTATGGTAGCCTACTGTTTAAGTGAGAGGAAAAGAATATTCATGGGGCAAGATCATATAGACCGGCCTCTC
Organism: Lithodes maja; assembly: GCA_037953745.1. Classification (NCBI taxonomy): domain Eukaryota; kingdom Metazoa; phylum Arthropoda; class Malacostraca; order Decapoda; family Lithodidae; genus Lithodes; species Lithodes maja. The sequence goes on from JBAKBP010012443.1 coordinate 12,229, forward strand.
GAATTTCAGAACAAATGTCAAAAATGTAAAAACAAAATCAAAATGTTAAAATGTAAAATGTCAAATATGCGCGTTGCAAATATCACATGGTAGTCTCCCTTAATATCACCATGGTAGTCTCCCTTAATATCACCATGGTAGTCTCCCTTAATATTATATGATTGTCATTTACAGAGGGAGTTAATGAATACTAAATAAAAAGAACATTGGAGCAATTAATACAAGGGATTGGAGTTCTCGAAAAGGGGCTCCGGTCCTGTCGCTATTCTTGACTTACAGACAGTGTGCTGGTTTAACCCCATCTGTACTGCCGCCATCCTTTAAATAATAATTATTCTGGCTACTATTAGACGATTTTATTCAGCTTTCAAAGGGTTTCCAGGAATTAACAGACTTCGATTTATCTCACTGAATCCTTTATATTACGACAGATCCTTCTTAATCTGCACATAATCGTCTAAATATAGCTAATATCAAATACATAAAACATCGCCGGTACAGAAGGGGTTAATAATCGGGAAAGGTTGATAGCCTCTGGTCATATGGAAACTAACAATTCAACAATTTATTCGCGCTATTCTTGACTTACAGTGTGCTGGTTTAATAATCCTATTTTAATTAACTAAATTCAGCAATAAATTCGCGCCCACTATCTTGGAAATCAAGATGTTTGTCAATAGATGAATAATTTTAATTTAATAGTATATATAAATTGCCCAATAACTTAGCAGTCATTTTGTATAAATATATTGTTCTATTTTATTCCAGCCATCTGGTCTGGACCGAATAATTCACAATTTTTTCTAAAGTTTTTGTCTAAATGAATAGCCTATGCAGTGGCAGGAGTAGTTATGATCAATTAAATTTGTTTCGCGTTTCCTGTATTCATGTTTCTTTTCTTAGTGCATGGAGACAAAAGGCAAATCTGCCTGTATTAAGTGTTCCCCCCCAAGGTTCAAAGAGTGATAAATAGCCAAAATCAAGGTATGTTAGAGGTAATCTAGATGTGTTTGAAATAAGTATGGCGTGCTTGTTAAATATAGTTAAATGAATAGGATGTGTTTGCAAGAGTTAGCTGGATTACTCTGTGTAGGTGAGGCACAGAAACTGTTTGGGAAGCCAGGCAAATAAAACAGGAGCTAAAGCAACTCCTTAGAATATGTCTATGTGGTCTCCTCTGGGTACTGCCCAGATCAATTGGTGCCTACATTTTCCCCAATCTGCATGTTGGTGAATAATAAACTGCCCAGTATGCCAGACACCTTTCGCTATTTTTTTCCCCCAAACCGTCCTCTTTTGACACTATGCCTCGTATATGTATTCTCTTAATTTTCCTATGTATTTTTCCCTCTCCAGTTTCGTCCTTGAATGTGTTATGGTATATATTTTATGTGCCATTGTATTCTATGCTTCCTCGTCCGTGTTGATAGATAGCAAGCATTTGATCAAAATTTGGTCTATTTTTTTATGAAAGTGAACGTCAAACAATATTTCTGTTTGCTGAATGATAATTATGAAGGTATCATTACTGAGGCTTACATAACTTAACTGACTAATACACATAGAACATTGAACACATAACACATGTGGAAGGCTTGGAAAACACACCATGATTTTTGGTAAAAAAACAAATTGTTTGGTTAACGGAAAATAAGTAAAGTAAACACAGAATATTGGGTGTTTTGTTTAAACAAAGGCTTTATATTATGAATAAGTGAAGAACAATAAATCAAATCAAATGTAATTCCTGAGTAGATTCCGAAATACGAAAATGACAAAGTGACCATAAAATACTCAATGTGTATTCCGATCACCAAAACTATCTATCTATCTATCTATATGCTCAGGCCCAATCCCCATTTTGGGGGTAGCCGACTCAAGACAGAGCAAGAACAGGGAAAACACAAAAACAACATAAAACAAAAAATAAACACAGATCAAAAACACAAACTCACACACATCCAAAACAATATAATATATACATAAATATATAAATACATAAATAAAACAGAGATTCCATGGGTGCCTGAGGTTGGAGTAGCTTGTGGATAATAATAGGCAATAAGGCAACTAAATGAATGAGAATAACAAATGGATGGATAGTGGTGATGATTGTAGCTTGTCTGAATAGTTTTGTATAGACCTGCAGCAGTCTTTAAAGAGCTCATAAAAGGCTGTTGTCTGAAAGAGTGCCAACAAAGTTTTGAAACTCATAGTTCGTTTCCTGAGGAAATATAATGACTTTCGTGATATTATTAATTTTGGTTAAGGGTGGCTATGGCATGAACATGGTTATGATTGAATTTCATTAAGCTCACTAATATAATTTATGACCTACCAGAATATGTTTGAATGCTAATGTATCGCTGATAAAATATGAGTAAAAAGTTTCTATGCATAAGCAACATTATGCATCAAATCAGATTGATATCAAGTTTGTTAAACCCCTTAATCCACTTATAAACTCAAGGAAGTAATATCACAAATAAGCCAGATATATAATTATGTTTATTTCTCAAGTACCCACACACAGTGCCGGTGCCTTCTATTGCATAATTATGAGGACGATAAATACATAGTTGACAATACAAACTGCTGAGTCATCCAACCTCTCTGTGCGACCTGAAAATATATTCACTCCAGGTAGAGATGTTTATCCCCCCCCCTCTCTCTTTCTCTCTCTCTCTCTCTCTCTCTCTCTCTCTCTCTCTCTCTCTCTCTCTCTCTCTCTCTCTCTCTCTCTCTCGAAACGAATCCGAAATACAGTACGAGAGTATTCAATCCACACGTGTGTGTGTGTGTGTGATGGTAGCAGGTTATATATTAGTTAAATTTGGAGGGACCTTTTGATCTGGAGTTAACGTTTGATGTTGAGGAGCTGTGAGGGCAAAGTAAACGAAGACCTTCTTTGGTTTGGTCGGAAAGAATGAAAGGCAGAATATAAGACACGTATGAACACCAACAGTAATGGGGGACAATTAAAGGGGGGGGGGGGGGGGTCACCGGCTTTTTTATCTTTCTTTCCTTTTCTCTCTTTCCCTGGCTTGTATCTACTCGGCCTCATTCAGCCAACTATTTTAAGACGTTTATCCCCATCCAGGTGTCGATTTTTTCCTGGCGAGCGATAACGAGCCAACATTGTATGGAGGAATCCGGCTTCGCCGGAGAAATTTTTCTATCGAAAAATGTACAAATATACAAATATACAAAAAAATATATTTGCTGACTCATTACCGCTCGCCAGGAAAATATTGACAAATATTGTCACCTGGATGGGGGTAAACGTCTTAAAACAGTAGGCTGAATGGGGCCGCATGGATAAAAGCCAAAGCGAGAGGGAGAAAAAGAGAAAAAAAGAAGCGAGGTGGGCTCCCTTAAGGGAAATTAAACAAGGCGAGATAAACATTTGGATTAAAAAGCATGTTTGACTTTGATATAAAACGTGTAAATTCAAACTCTAGACATAATAAAGTCTAGCATGCGTTATTCATATTGTGTATAATGACTATCGTATTGGAAGTACCCAGTGTGAGGTGACATATAAATATACTGCCTTCATATTATATTACAATTTCAAACATTTTAGTATTTATTATTGTCTTGGAAATTTAATAAGTCTTTAAGGCGATATTTATCTATCTATCTATATGCTCAGGCCCAATCCCCATTTTTGGGGAAGCCGACTCAAGACCGAGCAAGAACAGGGAAAACACAAAAACAACATAAAACAACAAATAAACACAGATAAAAAGCACGAACTCACACACATCCAGGTCACCGAGGAGAAGACCCAGAGACCAGGGTCACAAAGGTCGCTCCAGCACTCCCCTGGCCCCCGACCATCCAGAGAGGTTCCGATCTCGGCAGGCAGACATGCAGCGGAGCCAAAGCCACAAGCCCTCCCACCACACTTCCAGGCGCATCCTTCATATTAATCGTCTCCCCGGGCCAGGCGCCTGATGGACTATTATCTAGTCCAACTTGCGCCCGACCCCTTACTCCAAATGACCACGTGTTCACTCAACTATTCACAAGCATTCTCCATTCACTCCTGTCCACCACCACTTCCCCTGCCTGATCTATAGTCATTCCTCTATCATCCAAAGCCTTTCTTACACAGTCTCTCCATCTCAATGGGGGTCTTCCTGCCCTTCTATCTCCCCTTGTACCTGACTCACATATTCTCTTTGTAAGCCTTTCATCTCTGATTCGTTCAACATGACCATACCAGCTCAGCACCCTTCTGTCCACTCTGGCTGACAAATGTTCCTGCTGCCCCACTCTCCTACGTATCTCTTCATTCCTCAATCTGTCTCTACGAGTAACTCCACACATACTCCTCAAGCAGCTCATCTCCATAACATCCAGCCCTCTTTTCTCCTTTTTCTTCAGAGCCCATGTCTCAGCCCCATACATCACTGTTGGCACAACAATAAGGCGATATAACAAGAATAAATCAAAGTAATTAGGATCAATATAATAAGGTTCTAGTGTCAATAATGAGGCCGGGATCAAAATATAAATATAAATTAATGTGGCACTTACAGGTTCTTCTCTCAGTCGGTCCGGTATCAACATATAACTTCCTTAGATCATAAGTTGTCTAAGCTACGGGCTTTGTATATGATAAATGGATAGAGAGAGAGAGGGAGGAGGGGAGGAAGGGGAGAGAGAGAAAGAGACTGATGGAAATATGATGTAAGGGGATATAGATTTGCTGATAATGGTCCGCCGACCTGCGATTGACCACTTAAGGATAAGTGACAATATGTGTTTCTAAATAGCTTTTGTAATACATATATGGAAGAGAAATGAGCGCAGTGTTACGAGGTTATCAAACAAAGTGACTAGTAACGAATAAATGTCACATCCAATAATCTCAATTCTATGCCAATGTAAGGTATGGCAGAGAAAGCAACTTATTCGGCATCATTATCTATTATACAATATTGAGCCTGGTTAGCAGAATGATATTAAATTTAGAAAATATATAACATGTAGGGTTAAGAGAATTATATAATAACTTTTCCAGTATGATGACAATTTAATGTTCCTACGTAGCTTCTACGAGAGGACAATGCATATCTAAAGCATTTATAATATACATTCATATTCGACTAAAGTTATGCTTATATGCAAATCAAATTTAGTTACAGAATATATGCATTTATGTTTGTACAGTCACATACACTAATTATGATGCACTTTGAGACTTCGAACAGTTTAAGCAAACCTTCGATCAGTATATATATATACTCCAAGAAGATAATATAGTATATATATATATATATACACGTGTGATGGTAAGGGTTGGAGTAAGACCCTAGAGAGCAGCAGGTAAGGAGCTTAGAAGGCAGAAGGAAGGTCGCAGAGGGGGGCCAAAAAGCTAGACTTTTGTTTTGTATCACACTAAGATAGGAGGTGGGCCGACTCTGTCAGAGTGAGAGTTGATGTCCTCTACTTCCCACAGCCATTTCTATTTACATTTCTAATTCGCCCGCCTTATATGTTGCAGAAAGCCTCCTCTGTGGTAGAGGGGAAAGAACTTCCACCACCGGAGGCGGGCGCAGGGTGCTAAGAATCATCCTCCCCTTATGAAATTCACCTACTAGACGAGATAGAGAAAGGCGTGAGGGAACGCGAAAGCGATCCTGGACCTTAAGAATTGGAATTTTAAAATAATAATGTTTCTGTTCGGGCTTTGTCTCGAGTCGGCCACCCCCGGCTATGGGGTATGTGCCTGAGTACATACATACAGACAGACAGACTGACAGACATACAATTACCTACATACATAGTCATACATATAAGAAAGGAGAGGTTGTATAAGAGGTACACCAATAACAGTAATCCCAACTCAATGTAATCTAGCATAACTTTAACTAATCTTGTCTACCATAGCTTAATATAATCTAGCCTTAACTAAGCTCACCTCACCTAGACTAACAATAATTAGCATAAACTCACCTATCTACACCGGGAAGGGACTGGAGTTATCGAAAAGAGGTTACAGTCCTGACGTTATTCTTGACTTACAGTGTGCTGGCTTATATGATTGATAGCCTATGAAGTCCTATTTTAACTATCGAACTATCAAAAGTTCTAAACCAAACATTCTCGAAAGTATTCTAACCTATCATTTATACCGTGATTAATATATAATATACCAATAATACAAAGAGTCTGATATCAGTAGTGTGTGTGTGTAGTGAGTCAGTTAGATGAGGAGTGTATGGGTTTGTGTGTGTGTGTGTAGTGAGTCCGTCAGATAAGAAAGGAAGGTACATTCGGATGCCATAGTTTCTAGCCCACTCATAAATATCCGTGGACTTCACTTTAATTTTGGAAGTATATCTCTTGAAACAAATTAATGAATATAGCTTTCTATACATCAACTACAAAACTTTTACATAGAGAAAAATATATATTCTTATGAGTGGGCTGAAGAACATTTGGAATCCCATTACGCCATCAGACAGTAAGTACTGTACACTAGGACCATACGGCTGAGAAGTGTAGATAGCAGAGAAGGCGTGTTGTAGATAGAGGAAGCTTTTGTAGTGGCTTTGTTGTGTGTGTTTTACTAGTCTGTATACGTCATCGAGGTATCACCCGACTGGGTGTGAGCATGTGAAACACGCTAGGACGTACTACCACACCCACTAAATAGTCCGCCTTGGCTGGGATCGAACTCAAGTTAAGCAGATTCACACGTGAGTGTGCTATCCACTCGACCGCCGCGGCTCTAGGTGCCTGTGACGGTTTGTTCTTTGTAATGTAGTAATTCAAACTGTTTCAAATCATTGAACAGTTTTTAGTGAGGGTCCGAGTCTGGGGATGAAACAGTGAAGCACAATGGTGAATCAGCTTCAGAGATGGTGCTGCTTCGAGCCGTGAGTGAAGCTCGTAAGTGCTTCACATGTCTCACTCCCTAGACTGGAACAAGACCTCGCAGGCTTCACCGTGTTGAGTGGTTGGATGTACAGCCTATGCCCGAGGGAGAGTAGGAAGACGAGGAAGTGGAGGAAAGAATGAAGATAGTGAAAAGATTCCTGGAGAAGGTGTGGCCGAAGAGAAGGATAAATAGAGTAAAGTATGGGGGAGGAAAGTGATAGATGACCAGGGGTGGAGAAGGGAGAAAAACAAACAAATATTTCTTCTTTATTTTACTTCACGTATCCCTTCTATGACATACCAATTTTCTAAACGGTATCTAAATCTAGCTCAAGCTTTCTCTGGAGAAACCGGTGACTAGGCAAGCTGCCCTTCTGTAAAGTGAGGACAGCGACTCTGAGGAAGAAGAAGAGGAGGAAAAAGAGAAGTTGAAGAAGAAGAAGAAGTAATATAGAAGAGAAAACAAAAAAATATATATAGTGTTAAACTTATATAAAGACCACCATAATATGGAAAATATACAAAACTACATATAAATGTAAAATGTTGATATAAATAACTTTACTTAACCTATTGAGTTATCAGTAAAAGAATATAAATAATTACAAATGTTTTGTATAAATATGTAAGTCATAAATGTATAAATCAATTTTTCTTTACCTATTATTGTAATCAGTTAACAATATTAACTCTCCACATTGGCTGCAAAGACTTGACACACCCAATCTTTATACCGAGTTATGACGACAGTAAGTACAGTCCCTTATCGATATTAGTGGATCCCTTATGTTATATTTATGCAATTATACATAACATAAGAACATAAGGAAATGGGAGTCTGCAAAAAGCCGATCGGCCCATACAAGGCAGATCCCTGTCACACCCAACCCCAATTATAGGCCCAACTCACTAATACCTTGAGTACTGACCCCACCAAAACGGTCAGAGATTAACACAGATAACGGGGGTCTGCTGAGTGCCGATTGGCCCACACCTGGTAGATCCCCCTCACACCCAACCCATCTCGTCCATATGCCTATCTAATTTTATCTTAAAGCTCCCTATCGTTCTTGATCCCACTATATCACTTGGTAGCCTATTCCACCCATCTACAACTCTGTTACCAAACCAATATTTGCCTATATCTTTTCTGAAACGAAATTTATAACCATTTGTTCGAGTTCTTTCGCTATCACTGAGCTTCAGTACATTTTTCATGTCTCATTTATTTACCCCACTGAACCACTTGAACACTTCTATCATATCCCCTCTAACTCTGCATCTTTCTAACGAATGTAAGCCTAATTTGTTCAACCTTTCTTCATATGGTAGATTTCTAATATTATGAATCATTTTTGGCATTCTTCGCTGTACTCTCTCCAAGGAATCTATATCCATTCTGTAATAAGGACACCAAAATTGAACAGCATAATCCATATGAGGTCTGCTAATGACAAGTAAAGTTTCAAGATAACATCGGCAGTTCTGTTACTCACACTCCTTGAGATGAACCCCAAAATCCTGTTTGCCTTGTTACGTACGCTTATACACTGTTTTCTAGGTTTCAAATCGTTGCTAACAAACACACCCAAATCTTTCTCGAAGTTTGAGTTTTCTAATTCAGCATTAGCTAGTTTTTATTTTGCATTAGTATTCGTCTTCCCTATCTTTAATACCTTGCATTTGTCAATGTTAAAATTCGTCTGCCACTTTACTGACCATTCGTGTAAGGTATCTTGATCCCTTTGGAGGCACTTTATGTCGCTATCTGAATCTATTGGTCTCCCTATTTTGGTATCGTCTGCGAATTTACTTATCCTACTAGTTATACCTAAATCAAGGTCATTTATGTATATGATAGATAACAGAGGACCCAATACAGATCCCTGGGGGACACCACTCTTGACTGATCCCCACTGCTTCCTACCAATTAGCCATGACCTAATCCATCCTAACAACGCCCCACCTATTCCATGCGAGTCAACCTTTCTCATCAATCTCTCATGAGGGACTCTGCCCAAAGCTTTACTGAAATCTAAATATATAATATCATATGATTTGTCATTATCTACTGCTTCATATACCTCTGAGAAAAAGCTAAGCAAATTAGTAAGGCAAGAACGTCCCTGAGTGAATCCATGCTGAGAAGAATTTATTAAGTTAAATGTTTCTAAGTGGTTTCTCATTTTCCTAGCAATAATTGACTCTAGTAGCTTTCCTATGATTGAAGTGAGACTAATGGGACGATAATTTAATGCTATGGATTTATCACCTTTTTTTGAAGATCGGAACTACATTTGCAAGCTTCCAAGCTTCTGGAACTATACCTGTTTCTAATGACTTGTTAAAAATAAATGTTAATGGGTAACTTAACTCATCTCTGCATTCTTTTAATACTCTAGCATATACCTCATCAGGACTCTAGCATATACCTCCGTGGATGATTTTGTGGATGCAACTTGCTTTTCAATATATAGTATACATAGTATGGTTAATTTAGATAAGTGGACTGTATATTATAGTTGATGTATAGAAGATTATGGGCATAAATTCGTTTCCAGAGATAGACTTCCATATTTAGAAATAGGTGAGTTCCCAATTGTTTATGAGTAGGCCTAGGGCCCTAGACTGTAAATTTAATGTTGCACAACCACGGCCAAAGAACACAGATAAACAGATACGATTTTTTTTTTTTTTTTTTTTTCTATATTCCAACTTACTTCCTCTCGGGCATAGGCTGAGAGCCTTAACATTCACCGCTTTACAATGAACAGTGAAGCCCGTGAGGTCTTTTTCCAGTCTAGGGAGTGAGACATGTGAAGCACGTAGAGTACAACGAGCACCTGCCATCTTGCCTTCACATGAGGCACGGTGCTCACTCATGGCCCGAAACGACCCCATCTCTGAAGCCACCTCGTTCCCGTGCTTCACTGTCTCACTCCCTAAACTCGGACTCTAACACTTACACACACATAACGCCATCTGTTGAGCAGATAACTCATCAGGCATTGCACCCCTATAGCACATTTTGAATATGGGAATATTCATACAGTGCTATTTAATCAGGGAACAATGAGGGTATTTTATTGACGTTTCGGTGGGCTTGTGGTAATGCACTGATACTAGGTACAGCACAAATTCCATCCCAATAATATCTTCCCATTGATACATCGGGATTTGAACCCGGGACCTTTGGATTACCAGGTCAGTGGCAAGACCACTCCACCACACCTCCCCAGGCTATTTGCTGTTTTTAATTAAACTACTCATCTTTCGACTACTTATATAATATAGCCTATGTATATGATATTATTGCGCAAACTTTTCAATGCGTTACTTCCATATAGTGATTGTGATGAGTTAATTTGACTTGATATTGTGAGGTTCCTGTTTGGTTTGCAAGTATTAGCCTACATTTAAATTCCCCTTTGTTCTCTCTCTCTCTCTCTCTCTCTCTCTCTCTCTTTGATTACTTGTATCACCTTTCCTACATTCATGCCATGTATAATAGGGCTATAGTCCTACCTACCGAGTACACATGCTTTTTGGTTAAATCGTTGTGATCGAGAACTAGGAAAATAAAAACGCTTTCGAATTTTGCAAAAAATCAACGATCGTACGGTAGGCCTACTACTTGCTTGTACTGTACCGTCTGCAAGCATACTATGGTTTTACTGTGATATGGTTTTGCTTAAGTTCTGGGTAACAAAAAATTGGTGAAAGATTAAAATTGGCATTGCATATAAGGGAGAAAATGTGTAATGTGAACCCCTTCTATACTGGCGACGTCTATTTAGTTAAATTATTGTTTTGTTTAGACGATGTGACGTTTAAAAAGGATCTGAGATAGTAAAAATGGTTAAGTGAGATAATTCGAAGCTTGGTAAACGCTTTAAACTTAATACAATCGTCTAATAGTACTGTACCTAGGATAAAATTTAAAAAGACGTTACCGTAGGCTACATAAGGGGTTAATAATAATAAGCTGTTGATGTTGGCACTGTAGCTTATTTTAACAATATAGCCTACTATAATAATACATTTAAGATCGTCTTCCCATAGTCATCTGCTTTTTTATTTATCAATTACATTCCTCTTGTATTATTATTATAATTTGGGTTTGGTTCTAGGTTTCCTTAGACGATGTTATGAAACAATGGGTTTCTGTTAGCTATTTTTAATGTTTTCACTGTTTTGTAATGTATAAGTTATATTAATGTAGGTCACGTGTATCAGGAAGTGTAATGGGATTGCAATAATCGAATAATATAGCCTGATGTGATTTGAATTCCTTTCAAACATAAAACGAGTGGCAATTTATAGCACAGAATCGGTAATGTACTAGTTTGTGACGCGGTATCGTCTGTGTGTTACGCGGTCGCCTAGTGTACCTGTACGCGTGCACCCAACTGATCGTACCGCAATCCGGTTCATAAATATGCTTATTATTCTCATAAACAAGGCTTAATTGGATATTTGCATACAGTTTTCGTGTAGGTGTTGTAATATGGGAGATTTAATGTAAAGACGTCAGTATTGATCTTGTGTTTCGAGTAATGCCAGACATTATAACTAAAAAGGTTCGTGATTTATCGAGGTGCACGTGTGACAGTGACGATATTGTTGTTCAAACCAAGAAAGAAGGTCAAGCAACAGCAAAGAGAAGCGCCACGGGTGATTATACTTTATAAGGTAGTGTATACATTATATTATATCTGGCTATCATAATAATCCATTATTCAGCTTAAGAATAACATTAGTCAAAGCCAGCAATGTTCTTTAGTAAGACCTTCACCATGACAGTTTATTAATATATATTTTTAGTACACGAAGAATTCACCGTACCCGTAGATATTAAACAATATGTTCGGTAGGTGCTAAGGGGCTTTTTCAGAAAGACCAATTATCTTGCATTAATTGTAGGTGTACATAATACAAAGATTACTTGTCTACTGAATTAGGCTTCGTGCGTCCGGGCATTTTGACCTCGACGTCCCTTTAATTGGCTCTGTCGCTCTCTTTTGGCTTTGGGGAAGACACTGCTACAGACAGCCTGCATTTTGTCTCCTTCATACACATTTGGAATAAAATCATTAGCTAAGTATTATGCTATTAAGGTCTATCTGGAAAATAGCAAGTATGCCTCTTATTTTGCGCTCTATCTAGATGGATTTAACAAGTTGAATGTTCCTTGAGGATACAATATTGCAAAGAAAGGCTATCTTGTTGAAATAATTAAAGGTTAATCGAATAATAACTAATCGCTTCATCTGCTGTATTGAGCCTAAAATTATGATGATGCATCTTGACAGTTTAATCTGGATATCATTTGACGATTTTATGAAATTTAGGAAGGATCTGTGGGAAATATAAGGGTAGAGACAGACGACTAACCCTCTGACGGCCATACACCCTTCATATTCTAAAGAAAATCGTCCAATAGTAGCCAGAAAACAGAAACAAAAATGTCATCCCATTGTCTTAGGGTTGGTTATTTAGTTCACCTTCGTTCACAATATTGTTGCCATCAGAGTATAGGATCACAATTTAACAGTGTCAAATCGGAGCCATTTTGTTTGAAGACTTGAATTGACACTTACTGTACCGGTGACGTCTTATTTATTGGATTTCAGCTACATTTAGACGATTTTATTAAGCTTGGGAAGGACGTACGGTAGCTAAAAGGATTAACTGAGATAGTCGGTAGCCTTATAATGGGCAAGAGTCCTTCTAAGCGAGAGTGTAGACTGACTGACCGGGGTCCACCCGGCTTAGCCAATCACAGGCCGTGCTTTACGTATTACACATTTAATATAGGCAGTGACGGTTTTTCTTCCCTTGCTTGTGTTAACTGTATTATGTGTACGATTTTATGTGTTCCATGCGGTATTTTATAGCTCTCAAGGTTCGGATATCACCTATCAAATTATCATCAGAAATATTAAAAACCTATGTACCGGTAGTTTAATATACTGTATATGGAATATACAGTATATATATATACCGGTATATATATTAATATATATTTATACATAAGGAATGTATTTCCAAGACATAGCCTACTCCTTGCCAAACACTATACCATATAGCCTACTGTATAATGTAGGCTACCAAGTTATTTAAAGAGTAGGCTACTATTTAACACATCGCATTAACTGAACCTATAATGCATAAATACAGCATTATATCAAGATTACAAAGCATACAGAATATATAATTTGTATTATTGAAGGAAATATTAGGCTAACCATTGCAGTAACGAAGCTACTACTCATATTTAGTTATAACAAATCGTTTACTGTTGCAAATTATAATTGTATGTTGATTACAATAACCTATATAGGCTATGCTACATTTGATCACTTGAGAGAATATTCTTCCCATTCTTGCCCAACGATATTGTATTTGTAGAAACTTGAAGTTGTGCATACGTGCTATAGCCTACTTCTTGATTAAACCGTTTTCTCTCATCCCAATGTATTGAATATTATACTGTACTGACATATTTAAGGATTGAGCACGATTATAATATATTAATGCTTGTACAGTAGCCTACATCACATATCGAACTCTCAACCTAGGAATCTAGACCCGCGACGGTTATCACCCGCCGCCTAGCCTTCTGATAGTGTTAAGTGTTTATCATTTTCATGATTTTCGTGCGAGTCGTGACCTTCAGCTTTAGTCATTTAGTTTCACTGTATTTTCGGATAAAATTATTATAATGGCGTTATTATGGCATAACCTCCACTTTTTATTAGCGATTGCGAAGCATTACGAAGCATAAAGCATATAGGAATCTATTTAGGCGGAAATAGGTGTAAATAAAGCCGAGAAGCAATCAGACACTTCAGCCTATGTCTGTAGATGACGATGATTGTGTGTGGAGCCTGTGTGATAGGAAGACAACGATTTCATGCCCAAGATCGAAGGATGAAGTCCGAAGGACGACGGAGAATATGTCTAGTGTAATACCCCTTATCAGCTACATAACATAGTCTAATAATTGTCAGAATATAATGAAAAGGACGTCACTGGTACTGAATGGGTTAGTATGTGAATGAATATAAGGATATTTCCATGACATAAAATGTTGTGGGCCATGTTATCACTTCCGAAGACATTATATGAACTACAAACCATAATCATATATTAACATACATTAATTTAGACTTAAAATAATGGCATTGGCTTTGGTTTGACACCCAGACCACAACGCACATTTACCCTGTACAATAATCAGTGGCAGAGATTACGGTGTCATCCAGTAATGTGCTTAATTAATCACGAGCTCACACCTTATAGCAAAATCCTGTTTTGTAGCTGCCGGAATCCAAAATTGGAATGCGAACCCACCACTAGTTTTTTTTTAGCTGAAAGATTTGGTAATACGACTGGAATATATATATATATATCCAGGTGGATGGGACTCGTCAGCCTTGGTTGGCAACCTGTCTAGGGAAGTAAACCTGATACCTTACCTTTGGATACCTTTGGATGTGTTCGCCGCTCCTCTAGCGGCACCAAGGAGCGCGACGCCCCTCGTTATGGGTGGTGATTTGGTGCAGTAGACTGTTTGAAGCGACAGCTCGCTCCCTTGCGAGGATGGGCTCGTCTGGCACTTTTTGCAGTTCGACATCTAGGGCTCTCTTGAAGTTGTCTAACGAGATGTCCCTCATGTCTCTTACTCGCCGTGGGAGTTTGTTGAAGAGACGTGGGCCTCTGTGTGATAACCAGCCCTCTCGCAGAGAGCCCATAGCACCCCTGTTATTCATCCGGGGGATTTCGCATTCCCAGCCTCTCCTATCACTGAATTTCATGACTATCGGAGTATGTAGGTTTGGTACTAAACCCTCTGCGATTTTCCACGTGTATATTATTAGGTAACGTTCTCTTCTACGTTCCAGTGAGTACAGATTCAGTGCTCTTAAACGCTCCCAATAGTGTAGATGTTTTATCGAACTTATATGCGAAGTGAAATTTCTTTGTACACTCTCTACGTCATTTATTTCACCTGCTTTGTATGGGGATGTTAATACGCTACAGTATTCAAGCCGTGGTAGCACTAGAGATTTGAAGAGCGTTATCATAGGCAATTCACCGCGTGTTTTAAAAGTACGCAGAATCCAACCCGTTAGACGTTTCGCAGCCGCCACTTTGACCTGGTTATGTACTTTGAAACCCATATTTTCAGACATTAATACCCCAAGGTCTTTCACACTGTCTTTCCGTTCTATTATGTGGTTAGATTCTGTTAAATAATTTGTAATTTCTTTAACACCATTATTATCTCCGTACCGTATTAATTGGAATTTTTCCTCATTGAATTGTATGTTGTTTTCCCTGGTCCACTGGAACACTACATTCATGTCTTCCTGCAGTCGGCCCGTGTCCTCTTGTGTGTTTACTATCTTGCTTAATTTTGTGTCATCAGCAAAGGACGACACCGTACTGTGTCTGGTGTTGGTATCTATGTCGCAAATTAGTATGAGGAACAGAAGGGGCGCTAGCACTGTTCCTTGGGGCACTGAGCTTTTGACATCCGAAGGCTCAGAAGTGACTTGGTTTACTGCTACCGATTGTTTTCGGTTTACGAGGAAATTGTATATCCACCGTCCGATTTTCCCAGTTATACCTTTTGCTTTCAGTTTGTGGGCTATTATACCATGGTCACATTTATCAAATGCCTTAGCAAAATCGGTGTAAATGACATCCACGTTTTTCTTTTCTTCTAGTGCTTTAAGAATTTTGTCATAGTGTTCCAAAAGTTGTGAGAGACATGATCTTCCCGCTCTGAACCCATGTTGACCGGTGTTGTGTAGTTCATTTGTCTCCATGAATGTTGAAATTTTGCTTCGCAGGACTCGCTCGAAAACTTTAATGATGTGAGAGGTTAGAGCTGCCGGGCGGTAGTTTTTTGGTAGTGCTTTACTCCCTCCTTTATGCAGTGGGGCAATTATTGCGTTTTTCAAGCTATCTGGTATGTCACCAGTGTCTAGACTCCTTCTCCACATTATAGCCAGGGGTTTTGAGAGGTTTTCCTTACATTTTTTCATTAGGATCGAATTCCAAGAGTCCGGGCCTGGTGCCGAGTGGGATGGGATGTTGGAAATGGCCTCTTCTATGTCTTTTGGACCGAAATCAATATCCAGCATCTGAGGGGTTTCCGTGGGGGAGGTTTCCATGAAAAATATATTTTGGTCTCTGATGACTTTTGTTTCATCAGGCTCACTGAATGCCATTTCATACTGCCTGCTTAACCTCTGAAGTGCGCACGGGGGTAAATGAAAAACCTCCCCCTGTGCTGACGTATTTGAGGTTTTTCGTCACTAAAATATTCATTGTACCATTAATAGCATTAATAATTATCCATATGTGCCTATTATGGGTTGATTATAAAGGTATTAACCTGAAACAACAATAAAACGAGTGAAAACAGCGTTTGGATGGTCAAAATCGGAGATATAGCCCGCGAGTTGTATAATCTATGGGTGAGGCAAACTCCTTTCCCGCCAATTTCCCCAAGGCCACTGAGACACAGTCGATCGATACTCTCTCTCTCTCTCTTGCACTCGATGGCCATCAGTGATGACAACACCCTGCTTGCAACTCGCTAATGTTAGCACGAAAATATACCTCAGAATAAGGGAATAATAGGGAAAATAGGTGATAACTGAGGAATAGGAGGAAAGTGGGGAAGGAGGGGAGGTAGAGGACTGAGATTTTGCATGGCCCAGGGGCCAAAAAAAAAAAAAAAAAATAATTTTTTTTTTTTTCGATGTAAAAAGTTGATTTTTAGTTTTACTTACTCCAGAGAGTCTTCCCGCAGTCCGCCGGCCGAACTCTAAAGAGTCTTCCCGCAGTTCCCGGGTTAAGAGTTCGCTCATTTCCTTTTTGTCCCCTGTGAAAGAGCCGTCCCCTTTGCTCAGTGGGCCGATGTTTGATGTTGTTTTAGCCTTTTGTTTGGCGTATGAAAAGAAGTATTTGGAATTTTCCTTTATACCTGCAATAGCTTTCCTCTCCTCTTCCATATGTTGTAGTTCATATGATATTCTTAGTCTTTGTTCAATTTCCACAATTTCTCTATCTATTTCGACCTTTTGCCTATCCTGTAGATTTTGATGTGTGCGTCTTTGTGTGAGTAATTTTCTTCTTCTGTACAGCCTCCTCCTTTCCCGATCTTGTTTGCTTCTTCGTTTTGTTTGTCTTGCAGGTATATGGTGGCTACAGATTTGGGTCATGGTTTCTGTTATTAAGACTAGACATTCTGCTGGTGTCAGGTTATCCATTAAATCTTCCCAGTCTATTTCCTCCATTTCTTGATTTACCTCTTCCCACCTAATGTTTTTGTTATTGAAGTTAAATTTACTGAAGGGGCCGGTTTTTGTTCTCGATTCTGAGGTTGTCTGTACACTTTCTAAGGTTGTTTTGATCTCAATTAATTTATGATCTGAGTATGTTGTGTCCGATATGTTAATGCTGTGTACTAGAGAGTTGTTGTTAGTGAAGACCAGGTCTAAGATATTGTTTTCCCATGTGGGTTCAGCAATGTGTTGGGTAAGACTAAAAAAATCACAAAGTTCAAAAAGCTCTCTCGTATTAGTATTTGCTTCTCCGGTGTTATTTGCCACTAACTGGTTTTCTAGTTGTCTCCATTTAATGTTTGGTAGGTTAAAGTCTCCTAGCCATATAATATTTGGTGTTGGGTTCCCCAGGGTTTCCACTTCTGATTTTATTTTGTTGAGCTGGGTTTTGAATTTTTCTCGGGATGAGTCTGGAGGCCTGTATGTAACAATAACTGCTAAATTTAGGGATTCTATTTTAACTCCAAGTATTTCCACCACTTCATTACTGTTATTTAGGAATTCAGTACATATCAGTGAGTCATGTATGTACAAGGCTACACCTCCATGTGATCTATGCGTTCTGTCCGCCCTATGTAGGTTGTAACCAGGAATCCATACCTCACTATCTTCCTGATCTTCAATGTGAGTTTCTGTGAGAGCCGCAAATATAGCGTTTCCTTCTTCTAGCAGGCCCCTAATAAATGGTACTTTGTTCGTGGTTCTATTTTTTAGGCCTTGGATATTTGCAAACAAGATTGGGGAGGGATTGTTTGGAGTACTATGTGTACCTAATAGTCTTCGGGATGTATTGGCCACTCTTGGGAGGCCAGGAGGTGCTCGAGGTGTTCTATGTGCTCTTCCATCTCCCTCAGTCTCTTCATCTTCATCTGCCCTTTCCCTCCTTGCCTTTTTCGTCTGTCTCGTCCTCGCATAGCTAGAGAGTTTTTTGGGCTACCATTCGTGTTAGGTCTAGCATATCTCCAAGTCCCTCTAATATGAAAAGCTGGGCATTTCATATTGTAGCAGGTCTTGTTCTTAAGTGATGTCTTGCAAAGGGATGGGTGGTGGTATTTGCAGGTTTCACCAAATCTACATTTTCCATGACTGGTTATGTTGTTGCAAATTTTGGGATGAGCAAATCTACATGAATTCCCATTATATTCGCCCTTTTGACCAAAGTAGCACCTTCTTTCCAGATAATATCCGCACACTGGTGTAGACAACCCCAGTAGGTGGGGCTGGGGCTGCAAGGGGTTATGTGGTGAGCTAAGTGTGGTTGTGGGTGATAGTAGGCTTGGTGTATGGGTGGGTGAGGCCTGCAGGGGGGTGGAGTTACGGGTCGGTTGTAGGTGGGCAGGTGGCAGTGGTGAGGGGGGTGACGATGTGGAAGGGGAGCCTGATATGGGGGCTTGTTGCATCCTATGTTCATCCTGCAATTGTATTTGATCAACAGCAGTAGGGTGGTCAATGGCCATAGATGGGATTAATGTGGGTGTTTTCTGGGTCTGGGGAGGTGTGGGGAGATGTGCGGCAGGGTTTGTGTATATGTAAGGTGCGAAAGGTTGTTGTTCGGCAGGCGATGTGTGTTGATGTGCAGGAGGCAATGTGGGCATTATCATGGGAAGGTGTGCGTGTGTGGGTTGTGATATTTGTATGTGCCCTGAGGCCCCAATAGTTCCCCATTTTCTGTGAAAGGTAGCTATGTCTTGGCAATATTTCAGTCTATCTTGTACTTCTGTATTTTCTACAGTCTGTATGACTTGCCATGTGATATCGAAACAACTATCGCAGAAATGGAGGTTCTTCCCTCTTGTATTGTACGCCTCATTTATTGGTGTCAATCCTATGCAAATCCAGTGGTATGGTTGCTTGCATATCCGACATGCGGTGCCTTCATGCATGTGTATATTCATCTTACAACTCGTACAGTTGTCTCTGGTAAACATTTTTTTTTTTTTTTTTCCCCCACCCGCCCTTACATGGGGAAGAGAGAGAGAGAGAGGGGGGGGGGGGGGGGCTTGGAGGACAAGGAGGTGTTTGTTACGCGGTTTGTGGGGAGTGTGGGGGGGGGGGGGGTGCCACTCGTTTACCCTCGTTATGTTTAAACTTTAAGTAACTTTAAGTAACACTTTCAATAATTATCTTATGAAACAGAATTCTCACTGGCACTCTAGGAAAATAACGAACTTTCCAGGCTACCTATCTATCTATCTATATGCTCAGGCCCAATCCCCATTTTGGGGGTAGCCGACTCAAGACAGAGCAAGAACAAGGAAAACACAAAAACATCATAAAACAAAAAATAAACACAGATAAAAAACACAAACTCTCACACATCCAGGTCACCCAGGAGAAGACCCAGAGACCAGGGTTACCAAGGTCGCTCCAGCACTCCCCCGGCCCCTGACCACCCGGAGAGGTTCCGATCTCGGCAGGCAGACATGCAGCGGAGCCAAAGCCACAAGCCCTCCCACCACACTTCCAGGCACACCCTTCATATTAATCGTCTCCCCGGGCCAGGCGCCTGATGGACTATTATCTAGTCCAACTTGCGCCCGACCCCTTACTCCAAATGACCACGTGTTCACTCAACTATTCACAAGCATTCTGAAGCAGTGTTGAATCAAGTCGATAGGTAAAATATGAAAATTAAAATAGATACTATATATTATACTGTAGGTAGCCTGGAAGGAGCTTCCAGGCTACCTACAGTATAATATATAGTATCTATTTTAATTTTCATATTTTACCTATCGACTTGATTCAACACTGCTCAGGTTCGAATTTTCACCACATTTGAGAGAGAGAGAGAGAGGGGGGGGGGGGCATGGAGGACAAGGAGGTGTTTGTTACGCGGTTTGTGGGGAGTGTGTGTGTGTGTTTGTGGGGGGGGGGGGAGTGCCACTCGTTTACACTCGTTATGTTTAAACTTTAAGTAACTTTAAGTAACACTTTCAATAATTATCTTACAAATCCATACTGCTTATATAAGTGTAAGGCAGGTTAGTGGATGGACGAGCCGAACACCAATGTAGAAAAATAGTGCTAACAAGATACATACTGTAGAGGGCCTCGGAGTCGGACGGATCCTAAACTGGCTCGGGTTGTCCCTCTTACAGATGATAATCTGAACCAAATTAAAAAAGTGAGGAAGTATAAGTGGAACTTTATTAAAGTTGAAGGATGGGATAGGTATAAAAATGCTACAAACAAATATGAATTTGATGATCTATGGCAGGAACAAAATGTAAGTGACAATATGAGCATTGAAAGTGAGTGGGGGAAATGGAAATCAAAATTGTACAGTGTATTAAATAAAGCTTTTGGAAAAGTAAGAATTTCAAACAAAACAAAACCTGGTATTGATAAAGTTGTTAAGAGGTTAATACAAAATAAGAGAAGTATAAGAACACAAATTAACAAGAAAGACAACATACAGAAAAAGAGTGAACTGATGAAGAGAAGGAAAGAATTAGAACAAATGATAACCCAAAACATTGAAGTAAATGAGGAAAACAAATTGGAAGACATTGCCGAAAAACTAAATAATGAAAGAAATAATTGTGATATATTATGGAAGTTGAGAAGAAAAATTCAAAGGAAACCAGTGTGCCAGTACATAATAAAAGATAAGGAGGGAAAAGATATAAGATATCCAGAAAAAATTAAGGAAAGGGTTACAGAATATTATGATGAAATATACAAAAATAACCAAGTATCAGATGGATTTGAGGAGTATAATGAAGTGTTGGAAAGTCTTATAAATGAATGTTGGAAATATAGGAGTGAAGATGAAAAATTATGTGATGATGAAGTGAAATTTGTAATAGCTGGGGTGAAGGGAGGTAAAGCAACAGGTCCTGATAAAATAAGTAATGACATGATAAAAAGAAGTGGGAAGAGTTTAAAAAAGTCAATAATAAGAATGATGATCAAAATTTATGAAAGTGAGTATATACCTAGTGAGTGGCACAAAGCATATATTAAGAACATATACAAGGGTAGGGGACATAAAAAAGACTTGAATAACTATAGAGGAATCATACTAAATTCCCATCTACTTAAAATACTTGAAAAAATAATAGAATATAAAGAGAGCGATCGATTAGAAGATATGAGTGACTATCAGTGTGGAGCAAGGAAAGGAAAATCAGTGAGGGAACATCATTTTATTATTAGAAATGTAATAGAGGAGGCACAGGTGATGAAAACAGAATTGACTGCTGTGTACTTCGATATTTCTAAATGCTTTGACAAAATGGTTCGGAAAGAAGTTATGAAGGAAATCTGGCTAAAAGGAATAAAAGGAAGGAACTGGAGACTAATATATAAAATAAACTCAGCAAATGTGTTGATACCAGTAACAGAATTAGGTGAATGTAAAGAAGTGAGAGTCGATGAAATGATAAAGCAGGGTTCAGTATTAGGAGCAAAGATAAGCTCCATAACAATAGATTCATTAAGTAGAATGATAAAAGATAAGGGAAACGACTGGAAAATAGGAGGAATACAAATAAGCCCCTTAATATTTCAAGATGACATAATGGCTATAGGGAATAAGAATAATATTCAAAGCACAATCAATACCATCGAAGTATTCCACAAACTTAAAAGGCTAAAAATGAATGAACAGAAAACTAAACAAACCGCACTTGTAGGAAAAGGCATGAAACTTGAAATAAATGGTAAAGAAATCCAAGAAAACTCATCGCATAAATACTTAGGGAAAATCATTTAGGCAAATGGAAAACAAAAAGATGATATTGAAAACAGAATAAACAAGGCAAAAGTAGCAGCAAATGAGTGTATACACTTAAGTAAAAGAGAAATCAAGAAAAACAGAATAAAAGTGGGAATTAAGCTATATGACACTTGTGTAACGCCTTTGATACTGTTTGGGGCAGAAGTTTGGGAAAAACTAAAAGAAAAAGAGAAAACAAATAAATAACATCCAAACACAGTACCGGTATCTAACTAAGTTGTTTAAAGTCCCCAGAACGACCCCAATATGTGCCCTACTCCGAAATTAAGGGAATAAAAACTGAACATAAAATAAACCAAAGAAAGATTGAATATTTCACTATACAGTATGTATTAATACGATTTTTCTTCTTTCCAGAACATATGGACCGCATGGAGCTCAGTGGTCTGGTTAATCTGCTCTACATAACTAACTAACCAGAACATAATTATGGTCTTCCTTTACTTCTCGATGACCAACTTCACTAGCCCAAGGTAAGTTCAATGTTGTTATATGTTTGCTTGTTCATCATCTGGATAGTTCAATGTTGTTATATGTTTGCTTGTTCATCATCTGGATAGTTCAATGTTGTTATATGTTTGCTTGTTCATCATCTGGATAGTTCAATGTTGTTATATGTTTGCTTGTTTATCATCTGGATAGTTCAATGTTGTTATATGTTTGCTTGTTTATCATCTGGATAGTTCAATGTTGTTATATGTTTGCTTGTTTATCATCTGGATAGTTCAATGTTGTTATATGTTTGCTTGTTTATCATCTGGATAGTTCAATGTTGTTATATGTTTGCTTGTTTATCATCTGGATAGTTCAATGTTGTTATATGTTTGCTTGTTCATCATCTGGATAGTTTATGTTGTTATATGTTTGCTTGTTCATCATCTGGATAGTTCAATGTTGTTATATGTTTGCTTGTTCATCATCTGGATAGTTTATTTTGTATGAATACCTTGTATTGTTTGTATTGGATTTGTGGATTGAATGTATTTGATTATATATATATATATTTAATTATAATCACATCTCTGCTTTCAAGAAAATGATGTCCTTGTATAGTGAGTTGTTCGGACAACTCTTCGTGTGTCCTGCTGTTTTTTTTTTTCTTTTTTTTTTTTTTTTTTTTTTTTTTTTTTTTTGTTAGTTAAGGGATGAGGTCACGAGGAACCTTTTTTACCCTGTCATAGACCTATTTTACTGTTAGGCGATCAGAACAGAGGCAAGAGGGTGTGAGGAGATTGCCCAAGTATATACCTCCACCAGCCGACAATCGAACTCGGTCCTCCCGGTTAGAAACCGAAGTGCTCTACCTATGTCGCTACTGGTCACCCCTTTGCTGTTGTTGATTTTCAATTTGAAACTATACCCCTATGGTCCCTTAACTGTCCTTCACACATTGTGTGTGTGTGTGTGTGTGTGTGTGTGTGTATGAGAGAGAGAGAGAGAGAGAGAGAGAGAGAGAGAGAGAGAGAGAGAGAGAGAGAGAGAGAGAGAGAGAGAGAGAAAGTGTGTGTGTGTGTGTGTGCGTCTTTGAGTGAAGGGATAATACTGCTTTCGTGTTCGTTTATGTCTGTATCTGTGATAATTAGGACTTCAGAGGCTATTAACCCTTCTGTTTTGTTTTGTTTTGTTTTGTTTTTGTTGTTTTAGCTAGTAAGCTTGTAAGTCAAAAAAGGCGTCTGAGCTGGAGCCCCTTTTCGAGAGCTCCAGTCCTCTGTATCTGTGTGTATGTATTGTATATTCTGTATATTCAGTAGCTATTATCTTCAGGTGGTCCCCAGTATTGTCAGCATGTTGTGCACCTCCCTGGTCATGTCCGCCTCAACATTCCAATTCCACATTTGCAAATTAATCACTACAGTCCCCCTGCCTAGATTCTATTGCATTACACAACCAGGATTGATGTTATTAACAATTTGTTTGTGTAAATATAGTGTTATGAATTAATTATAATTAGTATACACAGCATCGGTTCGGGGATTTATGAAATTGTTAGGTTCTTATATCAAACTTTTGTTTATGTTTTCTTGTATAAAATTATCCTTCATGCGCATTCATTTATCTTTGAAATGGTCGTTGTATCAAAGTAATCTGAAATAATATATTAGATCTAGAATATGCATATAATTATACAATTATTTTGTTTCTTGATAATACAGTACAGGCTACTGTGAAGCTTGTGCTAAACGCCGAAATCATATAGGCCTACAATCTACTCTAGTCTGGTGCTGACTGTCTATGAAAGTACACCTTCGAAGTTACCAAATTGATTTATTTAGCCAAACAACACCTATTTGGGGACCAGGAATTAACCCCCTCCATATTTAGACAAATGTGTGTCACTTTATTCAGTTTACTATTAGATGAATTTTATTCAGCTTTGAAAGGCCATGTAAATTGAAGCGGGAAAAGATATCTTACTTGGCCCACTTACTTCCAAAATTCCATCCTAAGTTGACCATTACTGTACCTGCAAAGTCCTTCTAAATACATTCTAGGTGCATTTAGACGATTTTCTGCAGTTGAAGAAGGATCTGTGGTCAAGCGAGATAGTTTGAAGCCAGTTAATTGCTGGGGTCCCTTTTTAAGCTAAATGACATCTTCTAACAGTAGCCAGATACAGATACAGAGGAAGAAATATTTCCTCATTTGTTGAAGCGGTTAATAGCCCTTACACAATCTAGGTTACCATCATAAACACATTTTATGATATTAAAAAAATATTAGACCATTAGGAGTGAAAGTTTGTCACGAAAAATGGACCCCTAGAGAAGTGCCTGAAAAGCCTCGTTGATGCGAAAACAAATGCTAATGTGGAACCCATATAAATTAGCGATAGTTTACGTGATTCCTAATCGAGAAGTTCAACCCAAATAGATCAGCCTGCATTAGGAAGAGGAAGGAACGGGACAGAAACGAATGGAATGGGGAGAGAGAGAGAGAGAGAGAGAGAGAGAGAGAGAGAGAGAGAGAGAGAGAGAGAGAGAGAGAGACCGTGTGTGTGTGTGTGTGTGTGTGTCGTAGGAAGTGAGAGAGAGTCAGGAAACAGAAGAGAGAGGGGGCGGCTGATTTAGCAAGATAGTAGGGGAAACATTATAAGATGTTGTAAGAGGAAGAGAGGGAGATAAAACCAAGGGAAGGGAGAGGCAAGTGAGGGTGGCAGTAAAGAGATAAAGTTGTGTTAAAATATTATTATTATGTGTTTTGTTTATAACTACACATAAACCTTTTTCGTACGTTGACAGATTTTATATAAATCTTTTTAATGAGGAAATATTTATTGAGCACATTGTTTCTTTAGATTAATTAACTTAACCTGTAAGTGGCCCGGAGCGAGACCTCTAAATAACCTCCGTACGGAGTAGAGTAGTAATTGAGAAGTTTTATTTATAGTTGTTAAATGTAAAACATCGTAAGTTAAATATTACGGTCGGCTTTACGTTTCGTCTTGCGTTACAATCTAAGTTGTAAATAAATGTGGTGTTGGTGTTATTTTGTAGCTTATCACAACCAGTTTATATAGGTCAATGAACGGCAATACTGTGGTGAGTAAAGCTGGTATCACACGAGAGCTTTTATAGCCAACATTCGATGATCAACATTTTTTTGGCAACATTTCTGGAGTATTTTGCACTGGTATCGGAAACTAGACTGATGATGGGTGAATTTAGTTAACCGAAATATTTTAAGTGTTTACCTCATAACCTGCCAGACCAGTGTTGAGGATAAATGTTGAGGGAAAAAGTTCTCGTGTGATATCGGCTTAACTAACAAGGGAAAACTGTGTATATGAACAATTAATAACATTTTAGTAGTGCTGTTGGGTTTAAGTTCTGAAATGGGGAGAAAGGTAACATTTAGTCATATTATGAACGTACTTGAGGAATTTTGCAAATAGGAATGCTGTCCGTCTTGAAAGTTCGTATGTGACATATTTCAAATAGATAGTTGCATTAAATGATTTCTAAGGTAAATGTGCAAACGCCCTGACTCATTATTTTGAGATGAAACCGATAAATTGGAGTATGCCCTGAAAGTTGTTTTGTTGTTTTATTGTAAATTACTATTTATATTCTTATACTATACAGTATTACTATACCTTCATCATCAGTGGTGATGGGCTGGTCTATCAGAGTGAGAACTGAGCAATCTCTGCCGTACCCATAGCTTACTCTGACTGTTCCTTTTACTTATATATTTTCTAGATCTCAAGTGACGGCTTCTCTAACGTGGATTGACCTCCCAATCTACCAAGATTGGAAGCCAAAGCGTCACATTTTCCCCTTGCCCCTCAACTTTCTCTTCATAATTGCTGAGGGGCACAGGGCCCTGGGTGGGGCTTTGGTTTCCCGGGCGTTTCCGCACCCTCCTCAAGCTCCCCGCCATGGAGAGGCTTCGGTCACCCAGGCTTTATTGTGGTCGGCGGGGAGGGTTCTGTGGGGGCGCTCGGTTATGGCCTTGCTCGGGGCCTTGGGGCTGTTCGGCCAGGCAGCTTGGGGAACAACAACAACAACAACAACCTTCATCATCGAATTATATAATAAGCTGACATAAGCTTTATAAGCAAACATACGTTAGTATTTTTCTTATATAAACTATATACATGAAGAATAAGGTTATTAGCTTGGAAAATATTCCAGCATGAAACCAATTTGCATTGAAGAGACCCGAGTTTCGTATGCATGAAAATTCTCGTCCTTGCAAAAGTGGCCAATTTCCAGGCTATAAGGCTCACGAGCGTAGTCACATCTATAGGAAGTAATGTCAACTTATATTCACGGAAGTCATGTTGTATTCCTGGCGTTGTGAACCTTCATGTATAAAACGGTGATATCTGGTAGGTGTTGTGTACATGACATGGATTTTACTTAATGATAAAATATAGTTAAAAAGTAGAGTACGGTTGGATGGAGTTTCATCCTAGGTTAGCATTTATATAAGGCATCCAGCAATTACCTGATGTCGTGTTGTTATGGCTAGGAAATCCATATGAGCACTTTAATTGTAATGCCCCGTGTCTGTAGATTGAGCGAAGTATATTACAATCAATATATACCTTCATTGGCAAGGCACTGGAATTCTCGAAATAGGGCTCCAGACTTGAAGCATTTCCTGACTTACAGTGTGCTGGCTTAATAATTCAAAATGGTTGATAGTCTCTGAAGTCCTATTTTAACTAACTAACTTATTTTGTTATCTGCGTCACACCGAAAATTATCTCGGAGAACAGTTCCGAGCCCTAGAAAACAGTAGCAAAAAAAAAAAAAAAAAAAAAAAAAATATATATATATATATATATATATATATATATATATACCGGTATATATATATATATATATATATATATATATATATATATATTATATATATATATATATATATATATATATATATATATATAGTTTCCATGCTAAGACGCCCCTTCCTCTAATGTCGTGTAGTATGTGACGTTTATATCCTGAAAGTCAATATTTTTATCATGCAAAACTAGCATCAATATTGGGTTACAAAGTTGATCATAGAGACAGGCTGTATTATTATAGGTTACACGTTGGGAACGGTACTACTTGTGTGGGTTGGTAAGGCATATATGACCCAGAAACGTTGTGAATAAATACCGGGAAAATATGGAGAGAAGAACATACAGAAGATATAGTATAATTCCCTCAAATATAGTTATAGATAGATTAAATAGATTGATAGATGGACATATTGTGACGCACCCAGTGCTTTGCAACGCAACCTGATTGTACTCCTTGGTACTCGACTGTACCGCCCGTGATCTGGCTACCGTCAGCCGCAATGTATATTGAGTGTGACAACTTATAACTATGTTCTTTGTATCTCTGCAAAGGTCTCGTCATGTGCTAACCAGTGGTGGGTTTTGTTTTAAGCCATGTCGAGACCTTCCATTTAATATGTAGTATCAATAGAGAAGTTGATAGATAAGACAATGGGAGTTCAGAGAGAGAGAGTGAGTTAGGCTTCAGAGCAAGAGGGTAGCAACGCGCCACGCTGCCGGCCGGGTGGGTTGCCAGACGTATGGACTGGTTGGCAGCCTTGCGCTTATAGCTAGGCGCGACAGGGTTGGTAGTCCATTGTTGCCTGCCTACGCTGCTTGGGCTGGGCCCATGTTGTCGTACAGCACATTGCCTGGAGGCTGGCTGCGTGTTCCATGACCAGGTTGCCTAGAACCTTTGAGATTCTAACATCCCTTGCCCTCTCTCCCAACTTCTCACGGTTGCACTCTTTCTCTCTGACGACATTACTCTCATTTCATTCTTCTCTCTATTTAAATGCATAACCTTCCCTTGAGGTCCTAAAGGAGTTTCAGCACTCACCTCTCGTATTACTCTTAGGACAAGCATATATTTACATGTATTAGATTTAAGGGGTTAATGTGAACAGCGATCTTCTTGATGAGGATAGTTGGTGAACGTTCTACATGTTCACGAGTTATATGCCCCGCTCATCATCCCATTTGTGACTAGACTGGTGCCATGTGTAAGAGCCCGACCATGCCCAGGAGTTGTCTGTAGAGTGTGACGCACCCAGTGCGTGGCAACGCAACCTGATTGTACTCCTTGGTACTCCACTGTACCGCCACTGTGTGGTACCGCTGTACCGCTGTACCGTGCTGGCTGCTTATATTGAGTGTGACAACGTATAACTATGTTCTTTGTATCTCTGCAAAGGTCTCGTCATGTGCTAACCAGTGGTGGGTTTTGTTTTAAGCCATGTCGAGACCTTCCATTTAATATGTAGTATCAATAGAGAAGTTGATAGATAAGACAATGGGAGTTGAGAGAGAGAGAGTGAGTTAGTTTTCAGAGCGAGAGGGTAGTAACGTGCCACACTGCCGGAGTGGTGGTTGCCAGACGTATGGACCGGTTGGCAGCCTTGCGTTTATAGCTAGGTGCGACAGGGTTGGTACTCCATTGCCGCCTGCCTATGCTGCCTGGGCTGCCCATGTTGTCGTACTGCACATTGCCTGGAGGCTCGCTGCGTGCTCTATGACCAGGTTGCCTAGAACCTTTGAGATTCTAACATCCCTTGCCCTCTCTCCCAATTTCTCACGGTTGCACTCTTTCTCTCTGACGACATTACTCTCATTTCATTCTTCTCTCTATTTAAATGCATACCCTTCCCTTGAGGTCCTAAAGGAGTTTCAGCACTCACCTCTCGTATTACTCTTAGGACAAGCATATATTTACATGTATTAGATTTAAGGGGTTAATGTGAACAGCGATCTTCTTGATGAGGATAGTTGGTGAACGTTCTACATGTTCATGAGTTATATGCCCAGCTCATCATCCAATTTGTGACTAGACTAGTGCCATGTGTAAGAGCCCGACCATGCCCAGGAGTTGTCTGTAGAGGGGCGAGGACTTAGCCTTGATTTGCCTACCGAGCCAGGAGCGAGTGCAGTACCAGAGACTACAGCTCGCTCGTAGTGCCGGTATAGTAGAGTAACGTAATTTATCTGTCCTTGTGTTCTCTGCAGTCTTTTCCTGGGTTCTCGCTTTCGGTGCTGGGACTCGTTGTTCCTGTGACTTGGCCTGCTAGCTAGAACACATGGGGATGATGAGTGGGTTATATCTTTATTTTACTATGCATTGCAGCTCTCTTTAAGTTTATGTATATAACACTTTACAATACACATTACTCACACACAAGACAACACTATTAATACTTTCATGTATCAATTAACTGCACTGTCGTTTTGCTGCTGTGTCCGGAGTTCCGTTGCGTAGGGCGCATACGGACTCAGAGGGGAGACAGAGTGAGAGAAGCGAAGTAGCCTATGCGGTAGTAGGCTACCGGCGCAGTACTGTTGCCTGCAACCTTTTAGTTATTCCAAGTATAGATTCATTATTATAATAAGTGACTACTATTTATGTTCCTTCCATGTGTATTATTAGGTATCTACTGGATCATGAACATCTTGTATGCTACATGCTAGTGCATGTTAGTAGGGGACAGTTATTCTAGTGCACGCGCTTTCAAGTAGGCGTGTACATTTGTCATTTAGCATTTCACTGTCATACCTTTAGCCTGCTTCTATTCTACATTATTAGAGGCTTAATATTAACGTAGTTTCTTGAGTATTGCATTTCTTTAGTAATAACGTAACCTATAAATGTCTGAGGGAGTTTAGCCTCATAGCCTACCCCTGTTGTACACTTTCGCCGAGTTAAGGTACCTCGTTACCATAGACGATAACTCTGTAGGGCGTTGGTGCTTTTGTTGTCTGGAGCATATAGTATTTGGGACTGGAATCGAGCGTGTCGTTGTCACATAAGCCATTTCTGTCCTACGATCAAGAATCCCGAATATGTATTGCCGATCCAGCCGTAACAAAATGGCGACCTTGCACAAGATTCAGTAGTATCCTATCACATGTTTTTTGGAGAACTATTCTATGCTACCTAGTAGAGCTGGCTAGAATTTTCTTGCATATTGGAGGAATTTTTATTGTGTCATTATTGTATTGGTGGACTTGCAGATTGTTTCGTTGGGGGTGTCTAGAGTAGAGTCATTCAAGCATCTTTAACATTTTGTGAGTCGAGACTGCAATTATTAATAAGCACTTTTTTTTTTTTATGAACAGCAATTGTATAACCAGCACTATGTCTAATGACTCATCATTTACGGGGGAGGATAACACGGTAACACGGTACAGCCTAGTAACCAGCAAGTACAACAGATGTTTAGGGAGGGGAGTGTTATAAGTGGAGAGAGGGATGCCCGGGCATTTTTGCAGACACCTTTGACCGAACAGCGCCTGCAGGCTATTGATTGTTACGGTCTTCGCTGTTTAGCCACGGTTTTGGGGCGGGACTGTCCTGACAGTTGGCCCAAGAAGAATTTGGTGGCATGTTTGTTGGGTAATGGCGATGGGGCGGTGGGTGGAGTGGGGTCTTGGGGGGTTCCCTCCAAGCCTCCATTCCACTCTACCCCTGAGCTGGGCCCTCAGCCAGCGAGTCTTAGCACGATGCAGCAGGAGGGTTCTCAAGGGCAAGCTGGCTTACCCGTAAACACGTCTCGGTGTGGATCCCCCATTTTGTGCTCTCCCCCCCCAGGCCTGTCTCCTGAGATGTTATTTCAGCTAGAACTAGCTAAGTTTAAGCTGCAGGAGACTCAGATACAACAGGCTAGTATAGAACGGATTAAGCTGCAGGAGACTCAGATACAACAGGCTAGTATAGAACGCATAGAGGTTGCTAGAATCCAAGCCAATCAGGATGCAACCAGGTACCAGGCTGAAATGGATGTCGAGAAGTCTAGAGTAGAGACCACGGGGCGTCATCTCGGTGGTGGGCACCGGGTTACAGACTCACTTTCGCATTTAATTAAGTTAGTACCCGCATTTGATGAGACAGCAGTGACTGAGTTTTTTGCTCGTTTCGAAAAGAAGTGTCGTGAGTATGACTGGCCGGAGGTTAAATGGGCAGCATTAGTTTCATCACGTTTAGTGGGTAAGGGGTTGAAAGCCTACGATGCACTGTCACTGGACGAGAGTGTAGTGTATGGACTGGTGAAGGAGGCTGTGCTCCGGGCCTACGAACTGCAACCCGAATATTATAGATTGAAGTTCCGTGGCGTGAATAAGAAGAGCGACGTCAGTTTTATGGAGCACGCACGGGACTTAACAGATGCAGGTAATAACTGGTTTCGGTCCGAGCACGCAGAGTCGGCTGAGGAAATTAAGCAACTTTTCTATCTGGAACAGTTTTACAAATGTACTGGAACCGATCTAACGCTGAACATTAAGGAAAAATGTCCCAAGACAGTAGAGGAGGCTGCCAAGATGGCAGACCTCAGATTATCATTGATTCGTGGTTGCGGTGCCGCTCAGAGGGCTGAGTCAGGGCAGAAGGGGCGCTATATCCCACCCACCAGAGTTTTCGATAATAACAAATCCTATGACACACATAACCACACTAAATGCATTGCACCTAATAACACCTACAAACACAAGCCTCTCCCGTTTACTAAAGGTCAGGCCCCTTCTTCGCCCGCACAAGGGAAGAAGCCCATTGGGGATGTGAAATGTTACAAATGTCAGAAGCTAGGCCATTATTCACGTGAGTGCCCTAGTAACACTCCCGCTAAGCCGGTGTCATTGGTTCACAGTATCGGTGTGTCTCTGAAGGCTGCAGCAACTGCCCGGGGTAGGTTGTCAGCAGCTGAGGCACACGCGGTAAAGAAGCGTACGGAAGGCTCGACACCTGTCCGGGACACTTTCTGTAGCCATCGGGGGCACGGGTTTGTGAGCTGGGGGAGTGAACTACGGAGGGTTGACTTGCTGAGGGATACGGGGGCTTCGCAAACTTTGTTGAGGAACTTCACAAGGACCCCAATGGAAATACGCCTAACGGCCTTATTGGGCTATCCTTAGTTGGAATTATGCAAGGCTGGTACATGTCATATTTGTAACAAACTATGTGGTACCAACTCTGTAAATTGCTAACTGAATAAATATTATTATTATTATTATTATTATTATTATTAAACCGATAAATGCGGCCAGAGTTGTTGTGGTGCAGGGTATAAATGCTACGAGGTCATACCCACTTGTGAGGTTGGAGTTGAGAGTGGGAGAGGTGTGCAGGGAGCTGGATGTGGGGATCGTTGAGTGTTTGCCAGTTGAGGGCGTCGACCTTCTTCTCGGCAACGACTTTGCGGTGCCCACTTCCGGGACTCCACCCTTAGTCGTTGCCGAGAGGGCGGCCGACGTGGATGGTGAGAATCGGGAATGGGTTGGGAGGTGCCAACAGGATAAGATGGCCTGTGTGGTAACCCGATCTCGCTCTGCGGCTCCTGCACAGCCTAGCACTCGACCTCGGGGACAGTGGAGGAAGGATCAGGAGAAGGTTGCTAAGGGCAGGAAAAGGGACATTGATTCTGCTGCACTTCTCGGTGATTCGGTACTTGGACCTATAATAAACACGGGAGTTGACTCCCGTTGGTGTGTAACAAGGCAGAGTTGGGTAAGACTTCGCGTGAGGCAAGAGCTGTAGCGAGAGCCACTAAGGCAGTAGAGCCTACTAGCCGGGGTAATGTCTTATTACAAAACCATCTTGATGCATTGACGCCCAGGGACATTAGTGAGCAGCAGCTGCAAGACGCTAGCCTAGCTCGTTATAGCAATGGTGCCATAGAGTTGGAGGAAGATGGGGATGCGAAGCCGGTAGATTTCTTTAGGCTCAACAGGATATTGTACCGCAGATTTCTAGACCCCAAATCGAAGTGGGAGGGCGGTGCGAGGGTAGTAGACCAGGTGGTTGTTCCAAATAAGTATAGAGAGTCCTTATTGTGTCTGGCGCATGATGTGCCGGTGGCGGGTCATTTGGGGGTAACAAAAACATTGGCGGCATTGGGCAGGTTTTTCTGGTGGCCTGGGGTCAAGGCTGATGTCTGTGCATGGGTGGCTGGGTGTGCGACCTGCCAGACAACGGGGAAGCCTAACCAGACCATCCCGAAGGCACCCTTGTTTCCCATACCTGTCACCGGGCCTCCGTTCAGCAAAGTTGTAGTAGATTTGGTTGGCCCTTTCCCACCTACTAGTAGTGGCAATAAATTCCTGTTGACAATCATGGATGTGGCTACGAGATACCCGGACGCATACCCCATGAGAAACGGCTCGGCAAAGGCAGTTGTTAAAAACTTATTATTGTTCTGTTCCCGTTGTGGATTTCCACGTGAGGTGCAGTCAGACCAGGGGAGCAATTTTACATCCAAATTGTTCAAGCAAACCCTTCAGTTGCACGGTATATGTTCTGTAGTGTCGTCAGCCTACCATCCCGAGAGTCAGGGAGTCTTGGAGCGGTGGCACTCGACCCTGAAGAGTATGCTACGCTGTTACTGTGCAGAACATGACACTGATTGGGATTTGGGTCTGCCGTATGTTCTGTTCGCTGCACGTGAAGTCCCAGGAGAGAGCCTGGGGTTCAGTCCAAATCAACTAGTCTTTGGCCATAATGTGAGAGGACCTTTAAGTATGGTGAAAGAGATCTGGGAGGGCGAAGAGAAGCCGGGGTCTGTACTTAAATATATCCTTGAGAGCCGGGAGAGACTTATAGGTTGCATGGCAGCGGCAGGTAATAACTTGGTTAAGGCACAGGCGGTCATGAAGCACCAGTATGACGCCAAGGTGAAGCTTCGGGAGTTTTCGGTGGGTCAGGAGGTAATGTTGCTTTTACCTTTGCCTGGACACCCCCTTTCTGCCAAGTTTATTGGGCCGTATGTGGTGGCTAAGAAACTGTCCGACCTTGATTATCTCGTTGCAACACCTGACCGTAGAAAAAAAACATCAGTTATGTCATGTTAACCTCATGAAAGAGTATGTGAGACGCCCCTCAGAGCCTCTCACTGTCCCTGTGCTGGCCTGCAGCGGCCAGGGTGGAGAAGGAGGTGGGGACAGTCATGCTGCTGAGGAGGATAGCTGGGACTGTGTCATTTCCGCGGAACAGTGGGCGGGGAATACTGAACAAGAGGCTAGGCAAGCTGTAAGTCACCTGCCTGAGCACCAGGGTGCTGCTGTCCTAGGCCTGTTCAGGTCATACCCCTCTGTTTTCGCCGAACACCCAAGTCTCACTACTCAGGTAACGCACGACGTGGACGTCGGTGATAATGTGCCCTTCAAGTCAGTGCCCTACCGTGTGCCCCCGGTAAAGTTGCCAGCTTTACGGGAGGAGTTAAAGTACATGGTTGAGAGAGGGATGATCACTGAAGGTTATGTGAAGTGGACATCACCCGTCACGTTGCAGCCAAAACCTGACGGCAAGGTGCGGTTCTGCATAGATTTTCGTAGGCTAAATGGCTTGACCACTACCAACCCTTACCCTTTGCCTCGAGTTGACGACAGCGTGGACAAGATAGGGCATGCAAAGTACCTTACTAAAATTGATCTTGTAAAAGGCTACTGGCAAGTACCCCTGTCGGACCGAGCTAAGCAAGTTTGTGGTTTTGTGGTAGATGGCAAGACCTACCAATGTAACGTAATGCCTTATGGGCTTAAGAACGCACCTGCCACGTTTCAGAACCTGATGAACGATATTTGTGACGAAATCCCTAACTGCACGGTCTACCTTGATGACGTGATAGTGTATGATGACAATTTTGAAAATCACCTAAGGCACTTAGAGACCCTGTTTGGGAAGTTGCACGATGCTGGGCTGGTGGTGAACCTGAGGAAGTGCGAGTTTGTAAAGGCTACTGTGCAGTATCTTGGCTTCGTGGTCGGGTTAGGCCGGGTGTGCCCCCCCCTGAGCAAGATACAGGCTATCAATATGTTTCCCAGGCCCACCACTAAGCGCCAGGTCATGCGGTTCCTAGGTATGATAGGCTATTATAGGCGCTTCATCCGGGGATACTCTACTGTCTTAGCACCGTTAACTGATCTACTGTCGAAGTCAGTGAAGTTCTGTTGGGCTGCGGAGTGTCAGAGGGCTTTCGACCTAGTCAAGCACCTGCTGTGTACACATCCGATTTTGAGAGCCCCAGACTTCTCCAGGAGTTTTCAGCTGGCGACTGATGCCAGCGGTGTGGGTGCCGGGGCAGTGTTACTGCAGACTGATTCCGAGGGCTTGGAACACCCAGTGAGCTTCTTTTCTCGCAAGTTTAATTCGGCACAAAGGAATTACTCGACTATAGAGAAGGAGCTTCTTGCTATCGTTTTGTCGCTCAAACATTTCGAAGTTTATGTTCCAGCCTACGGCCCGGTAGTGACGATTTATACGGACCATCATCCCTTGAAATTCCTAAATCAGTTTCACAATCGGAATATGCGGTTGACCAGGTGGTCCCTAATGCTCCAAGAGTATAATCTCAACATTCAGCATATTGCCGGGAGTGAGAACGTGATAGCAGATTGTCTATCAAGGGTTGATGATCCAGGATAGTCGTGCACGGTGTGTGGGTTGAGCAGGAGTAAAATTAGGCTATCATAACGCCGTCCAAAAAGATTATAAAACAATAAAATAAAAGAGAATTTTTTTTTTTAGTTTTGTAAGTCTTTATTGTTGTAGCATGATGCATGCGATATTGTGTTTTATGTATAATTCACACTTCAGTTGTTGTGCACCTTTTGCAATTAGTGGCAGCTAAGGGTAGCAGGTCGGTTGGTTGCCTGTCAGATTTTGATAATGCTTCTAAGGTCGATTATCTAAAGTCTTGGGGGGGCTGTGACGCACCCAGTGCGTGGCAACGCAACCTGATTGTACTCCTTGGTACTCCACTGTACCGCCACTGTGTGGTACCGCTGTACCGCTGTACCGTGCTGGCTGCTTATATTGAGTGTGACAACGTATAACTATGTTCTTTGTATCTCTGCAAAGGTCTCGTCATGTGCTAACCAGTGGTGGGTTTTGTTTTAAGCCATGTCGAGACCTTCCATTTAATATGTAGTATCAATAGAGAAGTTGATAGATAAGACAATGGGAGTTGAGAGAGAGAGAGTGAGTTAGTTTTCAGAGCGAGAGGGTAGTAACGCGCCATGCTGCCGGAGTGGTGGTTGCCAGACGTATGGACCGGTTGGCAGCCTTGCGTTTATAGCTAGGTGCGACAGGGTTGGTACTCCATTGCCGCCTGCCTATGCTGCCTGGGCTGCCCATGTTGTCGTACTGCACATTGCCTGGAGGCTCGCTGCGTGCTCTATGACCAGGTTGCCTAGAACCTTTGAGATTCTAACATCCCTTGCCCTCTCTCCCAATTTCTCACGGTTGCACTCTTTCTCTCTGACGACATTACTCTCATTTCATTCTTCTCTCTATTTAAATGCATACCCTTCCCTTGAGGTCCTAAAGGAGTTTCAGCACTCACCTCTCGTATTACTCTTAGGACAAGCATATATTTACATGTATTAGATTTAAGGGGTTAATGTGAACAGCGATCTTCTTGATGAGGATAGTTGGTGAACGTTCTACATGTTCACGAGTTATATGCCCAGCTCATCATCCAATTTGTGACTAGACTAGTGCCATGTGTAAGAGCCCGACCATGCCCAGGAGTTGTCTGTAGAGGGGCGAGGACTTAGCCTTGATTTGCCTACCGAGCCAGGAGCGAGTGCAGTACCAGAGACTACAGCTCGCTCGTAGTGCCGGTATAGTAGAGTAACGTAATTTATCTGTCCTTGTGTTCTCTGCAGTCTTTTCCTGGGTTCTCGCTTTCGGTGCTGGGACTCGTTGTTCCTGTGACTTGGCCTGCTAGCTAGAACACATGGGGATGATGAGTGGGTTATATCTTTATTTTACTATGCATTGCAGCTCTCTTTAAGTTTATGTATATAACACTTTACAATACACATTACTCACACACAAGACAACACTATTAATACTTTCATGTATCAATTAACTGCACTGTCGTTTTGCTGCTGTGTCCGGAGTTCCGTTGCGTAGGGCGCATACGGACTCAGAGGGGAGACAGAGTGAGAGAAGCGAAGTAGCCTATGCGGTAGTAGGCTACCGGCGCAGTACTGTTGCCTGCAACCTTTTAGTTATTCCAAGTATAGATTCATTATTATAATAAGTGACTACTATTTATGTTCCTTCCATGTGTATTATTAGGTATCTACTGGATCATGAACATCTTGTATGCTACATGCTAGTGCATGTTAGTAGGGGACAGTTATTCTAGTGCACGCGCTTTCAAGTAGGCGTGTACATTTGTCATTTAGCATTTCACTGTCATACCTTTAGCCTGCTTCTATTCTACATTATTAGAGGCTTAATATTAACGTAGTTTCTTGAGTATTGCATTTCTTTAGTAATAACGTAACCTATAAATGTCTGAGGGAGTTTAGCCTCATAGCCTACCCCTGTTGTACACTTTCGCCGAGTTAAGGTACCTCGTTACCATAGACGATAACTCTGTAGGGCGTTGGTGCTTTTGTTGTCTGGAGCATATAGTATTTGGGACTGGAATCGAGCGTGTCGTTGTCACATAAGCCATTTCTGTCCTACGATCAAGAATCCCGAATATGTATTGCCGATCCAGCCGTAACAAGAGGGACGAGGACTTAGCCTTGATTTGCATACCGAGCCAGGAGCGAGTGTAGTACCCGAGACTACAGCTCGCTCGTAGTGCCGGTATAGTAGAGTAACGTAATTTATCTGTCCTTGTGTTCTCTACAGTCTTCTCCTGGGTTCTAGCTTTCGGTGCTGGGACTTGTTGTTCCTGTGACTTGGCCTGCTAGCTAGAACACATGGGGATGATGAGTGGGATATATCTTTATTTTACTATGCATTGCAGCTCTCTTTAAGTATATGTATGTAACACTTTACAATACACATTACTCACACACAAGACAACACTATTAATACTTTCATGTATCAATTAACTGCACTGTCGTTTTGCTGCTGTGTCCGGAGTTCTGTTGCGTAGGACGCATACGGACTCGGAGGGGAGACAGAGTGAGAGAAGCGAAGTAGCCTATGCGGTAGTAGGCTACCGGCGCAGTACTGTTGCCTGCAACCTTTTAGTTATTCCAAGTATAGATTCATTATTATAATAAGTGACTACTATTTATGTTCCTCCCATGTGTATTATTAGGTATCTACTGGATCATGAACATCTTGTATGCTACATGCTAGTGCATGTTAGTAGGGGACAGTTATTATAGTGCACGCGCTTTCAAGTAGGCGTGTACATTTGTCATTTAGCATTTCACTGTCATACCTTTAGCCTGCTTCTATTCTACATTATTAGAGGCTTAATATTAACGTAGTTTCTTGAGTATTGCATTTCTTTAGTAATAACGTAACCTATAAATGTCTGAGGGAGTTTAGCCTCATAGCCTACCCCTGTTGTACACTTTCGCCGAGTTAAGGTACCTCGTTACCGTAGACGATAACTCTGTACGGCGTTGGTGCTTTTGTTGTCTGGAGCATATAGTATTTGGGACTGGAATCGAGCGTGTCGTTGTCACTTAAGCCATTTCTGTCCTACGATCAAGAATCCCGAATATGTATTGCCGATCCAGCCGTAACAATATAGATATATGGATCACTTCAGTAATCCAGGAAGGGCAACATGAGAGGTCGGATCAACTGAACTCTGTCATCAACTTGTAGCTTACCTTGCAAATCCATCTGTATTAGACTTTTTAACGTTAATTGCCATTATGCTGGCGCTGGAGGCAAAGCATTAATTAGTCCAGCAGTTACTATATATTTGCCTATAACTCTGTCTCATTAGATAATGATAACTATCTGAAAATGTGTTTGTGTGTCCATGTGAGTTTACCTTACCACAGCAGTATTCATTATATTGCTGTCTTTGTTTTCCCATTCTTGCATATATGTTTTTTTTGTTTTTCTTTCCAGCCCTCCCGTATCACAAACCAGAATCTGACCAAAATTATCTCACGATATTATAAGTAATACAAAGTTAACGTTCCTTGAATAACGACACACACACACACACACACACACACACACACAGCCCGTAGCCTAGTAGGTAGAGCTCTCGTCTCACACACGGGGGTCGGGGGTTCAATCCCCGGCCGGGCGGAGACAAATTGGGCTTGTCTCCTTTCATGTGTTAGCCTCAGTTCACCTAGCTGTAAATAGGTACCTGGAATAAGTGGACGACGTTGTGACGTCCCATCTGGGGTTGGCAAAAATGGTACAAGGCGAGATGGGTATCATATGGTTCACCTAAGCTGATGGCTACCTAAGCCTTCGGACGAGACGGTACCGTCTATAGTGAGAATGGTACCATACAGATCCACCCTAAGCCTTCGTTTCCGATGTCGCCAATTGGCTAAATACAGACGACACACACATCCACAGCCATTCCAACAGTACATAAAACACTTAACATGCATTTCACGCAATACATTCCCAGTTAAGGAGGCGCGATAATAATGAGCTTAGCTCGCATTGCGTGGATTCCCCTTGACGAACAAGTAACTGAGTAACTGAGTAACACACACACACACACACATACACAGTCACATAAACCAGAATATGTCCCATTCGGTTTCGTAGTTAATGTCCCTGGTTTCGAGAGAGTGGCCCCGAGCGGTGATAAGGGATGCTAAAGTTTACTAACTGATGAGTGTGAGAGTCAACAATCCTAGGTCACTGCTGATATGTAGTCCAGTGGTGGTCATTATCGAATTACTGGGGGGGGGGAAATTAATGTGTGTGTGTGTGTGTGTGTGTGTGTGTGTTTGTGTGTGTGTGTGTGTGTGTAGGGGGGTGGGGGGGGCACGCGCATCATCATCAGTCGATTCTTGATTTCGTGAGGTGACTGCAGTATAAATGCACATACATAAATATGATAGATATCTCCTCTTGATTATATAGTGAGTCAATAACTATGACCCTACAATAAGTGTTTGATTTGAGGAATACAGTAGTCTAATAGGAACATTTGAATTACTATTAAGACACCTAATAAGCAAATATATTATTGTTAGTCTATTTATTTAACCTGACTTCCTTGCACTACGTCACTTTGAGCTAGAGACCCTATTTCTAGCTGATTGGCTTAGTGTACTGTGCAGTAATATATGTCTTGATTTTTTTTTTGCAATTGAAGGATGTTATTCAGACACAGTAGCATCAGTCAACCAGGTCGCAGTAGCTTTCCCTAACCTAAAAGGACCACGTGAAAGCTCGCCAGGACAACAAAATAATAATAATAGTAATAGACTGTGGATCTATAGGAATATTAATGATAATGCATATGATAAAATTGCACGAGTCCCATTTGAATATAGTCATTATTGCAAACCCCACTTCGGTAAATTACAGGGAAGGTAAAGTAGACCACAGGCAAAAACGTCATTACTTTTCTACAGTAGACAGGACAGAACAAAAAGTTAATATAGCAATTTCCTGTACAGTTGGTCACATAAATTTGTATCCATTCCATGACTTTGTGTATGGAAGTAATAGTATGATTTACTTACAACAAAAAGGTGCTGTATAATCGTTATTTATTCATATTATCCAACTACTGTATTATGAAAGGACACTTATCATTAAAAGACACTTATCATTAAAGCATACTAATTTTCCTTCCATACATACAATTACTGAGATTATACCAATTCATGTGGCCAACTGTACCAGCATTGAAGTGGTCGTGGCGGGAAATACTTTAAGGGGGGTCACCGGTTTTTGTTTTATCCTTTTCTCCTTGTCTCTCTTTCCCTGGCTTGTATCCATTCGGCCCCATTCAGCCCCATTCAGCCAACTGTTTTAAGACGTTTATCCCCATCCAGGTGTCGATTTCTTCCTGACGAGCGATAGCGAGCCAGCATTGTATGGAGAAATCCGGCTTCGCCGGAGAAATGGTTCTATCGAAAAATGTACAAATGTAGCTTGCTGTTAAAACAAAAAAATATATGTATGCTGGCTTGCTACCGCTCGCCAGGAAAATATTGACACCTGGATGGGGGTAAACGTCTTAACACAGTAGGCTGAATGGGGCCGGTTGGATACAAGCCAAAAAGAGAGGGAGAGAAAGAGACAAAAAGCGAGGTGGACTCCCTTAATGTGAACTGACGTCAGGATAATTGTAATTTGAGTTTGTCTTGCCATAACCACGCTGTAAGGAAATATGACGTTTAGGATTGGTAGATACACAGTTATACAGAGATAAATTTGTAGAAAAATACTAATAGTTAGATCGATACGTATTTGTAATAATATAAGACGATATAGTTACTCTCTTTTTACCAGAGTATTCTCGGCATTGTCTTTTTAATTAAACACATAAAGATATATCAATCACAACTTCTATAATAACACTACTACTAAAATCATATCACTCATAACACCACATGCACATTACGTTTGTGATCATTATATACAAAAGAGTAATAAAACAGTCAAAAGGTGATTGGAAAACTGATAACTGATACAAAGGAACACTGTATTTCATGTTGGTTAGACGCTGGCTTATAAACCCTTACAGTACCGGTGACGTCTTTTTGTTTTTTTATTTCAGCTGCATTTTGACGATTTTATGAAGCTTGGGAAAGAAATATGGTATGTAAAAGGAATAATTGAGATAGTCTGCAGCCTTCTAATGAGCAAACGTCCTTCTTAAACTGAACAAAATCGTCTAATAGTTGCCAAAATATAATGAAAAATATGTCACCGGTATTGTATGGGTTAAGGGGAGATTTCCACTTGAGGGACTTTTTTCTTGACCCCTTTCTCCCTCATGTCTATCCCCATTGCTTTTGAGATTTTATGACGTTTGCCCCATTAGTTTGGTGATTTTAAGAATTTCCGCCCCATTCTGTCAATTTTAAGACCTTTCGTACCATTTAGGTGTCGATTTTATCTTGTCGAGCGATAACGAGCCTGTAATATAAGAGTAACCGGCCTTTGGCCGGGAAATTTTTCTGCCGAAAAATGTACAAATTTATCTTGAAAGGGGTTCAAGGGGGTGGAATTTTAAGATTGCTGGAGGAGTAGGAAACAAACTAAAAACCTCCTCTTAACCTCTGAAGTGCGCACGGGGGTAATTGAAAACCTCCCCCTGTGCTGACGTATTTGAGGTTTTTCGTCACTAAAATATTCATTGTACCATTAATAGCATTAATAATTATCCATATGCGCCTATTATGGGTTGATTATAAAGGTATTAACCTGAAACAACAATAAAACGAGTGAAAACAGCGTTTGGATGGTCAAAATCGGAGATATAGCCCGCGAGTTGTATAATGTATGGGTGAGGCAAGCTACCTTCCCGCCAATTTTCCCCAAGGCCACTGCGACACAGTCGATCGATACTCTCTCTCTCTCTCTTGCACTCGATTGCTATCAGTGATGACAACACCCTGCTTGCAACTCGCTAATGTTAGCACAAAAATATACCTCAGAATAAGGGAATAATAGGGAAAATAGGTGATAACTGAGGGATAGGAGGAAAGTGGGGAAGGAGGGGAGGTAGAGGACTGAGATTTTGCATGGCCCAGGGGCCAAACAAAAATAAAAACATAAAACAATAAAAATAAAAGAAATATTTTTTTTTCGATGTCAAAAGTTGATTTTTAATTTTACTTACTCAGGAGAGTCTTCCCGCAGTCCGCCGGGGGAACTCTTAAGAGTCTTCCCGCAGCTCCCGGGTTAAGGTAGTAGTAGTCGTTCCCTAGGCTGCCTGGCTTATTACGATTATAGATAAATGCCAATTAACGTATTATATTATTAGACA
Source organism: Lithodes maja (assembly GCA_037953745.1). Lineage (NCBI taxonomy): Eukaryota > Metazoa > Arthropoda > Malacostraca > Decapoda > Lithodidae > Lithodes > Lithodes maja. The sequence goes on from JBAKBP010012443.1 coordinate 55,405, forward strand.
ATAAAGGACAATAGCAAAATTACAAGAGCCTGATAACAGCAACTACTACAACAACTAATCCTATACACCCAACCCACTGATGGGTCGCACACCACAGCTGACACCGGGGTAATTCATGTTACGGTATAAATGTATAAACGATACTTGATCCAGGGTGACCGGTGGGTGCTGATGGTAATGTGAAGAGAGAGAGAGAGAGAGAGAGAGAGAGAGAGAGAGAGAGAGAGAGAGAGAGAGAGAGAGAGAGAGAGAGAGAGAAGTACTGTATAGACGAATAGATGCAGCACAGGAATTACAAACAGATAGAACGAACAAACAGTTAGTACAGGCGAACACGAATGAGAAAACAGTGTGAGACAGAACTAGGGAGAGGGACAAAGGACTAATGATGGAGGAAGTGAGGGTGAATACAAATAGGAACATGATGGTGATGGAGAGAGACATAGAGAGCAGGAGTAAGAGCTATACAGAATTGGGAAAGAACAGAAAGACACAAATATAATTATATCATTAACTAATTTTTCCAACACTCGTATAATTTTGCATAACTTTATTTTAGTGCACTATGTACAGCTGCCCCCATAAGTTATGTTCCTCGTCGAGATACTATGTATGAAATTAAATAATAGGAATGAATTAGGTGTGTGGTTTCTTTTAATTATCTGTCGACTAATCGGGTGAGTTAACCACTGTTTAAGAATATACACGCGTATTTCATGTATGCGTATTATAGGCCAGAGGGCTAGGAATCCTCCTCCCCCTGTAAAATTCTCCTACTCGACAAGACAGAGAAACGGGCGAGGGAACGCGAAAGTGGTCCCAGGCCCTAAGAATAGGAACTTTAAATGTTGTTTCTGTTCGGGCTCTGTCTCGTGTCGGCCACCCCCAGCAATGGAGCATGTGCCTGAGTAGGCTACATACATACATACATACATACATACATACATACATACATACATACATTCTTAGTTCCATGTATTAGATCACGGAGAGGAACAGAACTTACGTAGCCAACTGTACATTATCCTGGTACCAAATTAGTTGCCAAACACTCATGCGAGGCCCAAAGATAAATGTGTAGGCTTTCAAATGGCACTATATTTACCACAACCTTTATGGGCAGGATATGTAAATCCCACTATTGCTTTATATTTGTTGCTTTGTGGTTTGCCAATAGACATACGATAGTTCTGTGGAACTTAGTGATACGGTACACTGGGATTTTGATGTCCACTTGTTTCATATGATTGTTTTACATCGTTCTTAACACCAATACCGCCCCAAATGAAATTAATGAAAGCATGTGATTCTCCCAGGCTTCGAACCCAGGACATCACATACAGAGCTTACATGCTTTAACCATTACACCATCAAGACAAAGTGGCACTTGCAGCAATTGCCTTTGCAATTTATAATATCAAAACATACAAAATCAATAATTCCATTTTCTTATTCCTTTATTAATTTATCAAACATTTAAGTTTCATTCCAACACACACACACACACACACACACACACACACAATTGATAACTAACTTTATCTTCCACTGCCATCTCGTTTCCAATTAATTTGTTTTCATACACGATAATATTATTTGTATTTGTATTTATATTATCTGTATTTTGCTTCTTTCGGGAATCATTGTCTCCAGTTCAATAAATTATTTAACTCGTCGGTGATATCCGTATATTGATATACTTCAGTTATCTAACCCCCACTGAGCTCTGCACTAGATTATGTATGGTAGGGTTACGTTTGAATCTGTCATGCTGGTTAGGACACTGTAGGTTACGTAAAGTTACATTAGGATGGTCATGAAGGATGTTTAATTAAGGTTAGACAGATTAACTAAATTACAGTACGTTTAGGGAAGGTTTTATCTTGATTTGAGATTTTTTTTTTTTGTTTTTTTTTTTTGTATATAATTATATACTAGTCTCCTCGTGTCAGACAAATGAAACGGTCAGACTGCGTGTAATACATGTTTCCTGGGCTCTTAGACTTAGATAATGCATTAAATATTTAGTTATTGTTTCTACGTGAATAATCGTTAGAAGCAACTCGTGAATGTCGAAATGAATGAATCCAATTAAGCTAAATTGACCTGGTAGTGAGGAAACTAAGAAAAGGGTTCATTTGATCGAAATAATGAATCGGACTACTTATACCTAGTATGGAGGACGAAAGGATTAATTATTATCTCTACTCCTTTTTCAGCAGCTTATTCGTGTTTTAATCCCATTAAGGGGAGATCGGTCGTTTTTCTGGTCCCCCTTCTTCCTCATGTTTAAACCAATTAGTTTTCAGATTTTAGTACGTGTTACCCTTTAGTTTGGCGCCTTTAAGACCTTTCGCCCCATTTATTTGTCAATATTAAGACGTTTCATGTCATTTAGGTGTCGATTATTTCCTGTCGAGCGCTAGCGAGCCTGTAATTCAAGAGGAACCGGCCTTTGGACGGGAAAATGTTCTATCGAAAAATGTAAACTAATATCTTGATGGAGGGTCTTGGGGGCGTTTTATTTAAGCTTAATGGAGGTCTAGGGAGGAAACTAAACAAAAACAAAATATAAAGATATATAAATGAGCAAATTAATACGCCTATCCACCCTTAATCCTGTTGGTCTCGGGTAACCAAACTTGACACTTGGTATTTAGCCATAATTTGTCCACATTACTCTCCACAACCCCATCATTGTCTCCTCTTTTACTTACCAATTGTCTTATTACATTATCTCACCAATGTGGCCTTTTTACGCTTCTCCCATATTTGTTGCTTTCTGTTCTATTCTTTGTTAATCACCCTTCTTTATTCTATACATATTAATTGTAGGCAAGTTTTGAGATGTATGTTTTGCAATATCTGCTTTATGTGTTGTACTAATTTTGACTATTATTTAACTTGATGCACCAGTGTATTGAGTTTTTTTCACTTCACCACCATTCGTATTATCTCGAGCAATATTACTAGTATTCATAACCTTCACAAATCTAGCTCAGCCGATATATTTGGATTGCAAATTTAAAATGATTTGAAAATTTCAAACCTTAATTAATTCCTCATGTTTTCACCTTGCCTTATTCCTCAGTGTTAAGTTTCTTCTATTTGTCTACCAAAAGCACATCTTCCATCCACCCGTGTTCCTTCCTCCAGGTTCTTTTTTCCTACTCCTCATGTTCTTCTTCTTCTTACTTTTCTCCACATTCTTTCTTCTCTTCCATTCTTCACCTCCTCGCTCCTCCACTGCCAGACCTGTGGGGATCTTGTTAAGGGAAGATGGGTCGTTTTTCTGGTCCCCATTCTCTCTCGTCTTTAGCATACATGTTTTGGTATTATTTTTTTTTATTTTTTTTTTTATTTTTTTATTTTTTTCTATATTCCAACTTACTTCCTCTCGGGCATAGGCTGAGAGCCTTAACATTCACCGCTTTACAATGAACAGTGAAGCCCGTGAGGTCTTGTTCCAGTCATGTGAAGCACGTAGAGTACAACGAGCACCTGCCATCTTGCCTTCACATGAGGCACGGTGCTCACTCATGGCCCGAAACGACCCCATCTCTGAAGCCATCTCGTTCCCGTGCTTCACTGTCTCACCCCCTACACTAGGACTCTCACACTTACACACACACAACGCCACCTGTTGAGCAGATAACTCACCAGGCATTGCACCCCTATAGCATATTTTGAATATGGGAATATTCATACAGTGCTATTTAATCAGGGAACAATGAGGGTATTTTATTGACGTTTCGGTGGGCTTGTGGTAATGCACTGATACCAGGTACAGCACAAATTCCATCCCAATAATATGACGTTCGTTCCATTAGTTTGTCGATTTTAAAACCTTTTGCCCCATTTCTTTGTTAATATTATGACCTTTCGTGCCATTTAGGTGTCGATATTTTCCTGGCGAGCGATAGCGAGCCTGTCATTTTAGAAGGTACCGGCCTTCGACCTGGACATTTTTCTACCGAAAAATGTACACATTTTTCTTGAAAGGTGGTCTAGGGGGGTGTTTTTTTAAGCATGATGGAGGTCAAGCGAGGAAACTAAAAACAAAAATGTATAGATAAATATATTGACCAAAAAAACAAGCACTACCTTAAGTTTAGCCGCCGGAGGGAGGCGAGAATGTGAGAGTTGCGGGGATCTTGTTAGGACCCTCAGTGTTCTCGACACTTGGGAACGCCTTGATTGGCCGCCTGCTACAATAGTAAAGGACACAATAAAGGACACAATAATGTCAACAACAGTTAAAAACAAGTCACAAGTGTGCTCATTAAGGGGGGTCACCGGCTTGTTTTATCTTTCTCTCCTTTTCTCTCTTTCCCTGGCTTGTATCCATTCGGCTCTATTCAGTCAACTGTTTTAAAATGTTTTTCCCCATCCAGGTGTCGATTTCTTCCTGGCGAGCGATAGCGAGCTAGCATTATATGGAGAAATCCGGATTCGCCGGAGACATTGTTCTATCTAAAAATTTACAAATTTAGCTTGCTGTCAAAACAAATATATATATATATATATATATATATATATATATATATATATATATATATATATATATATATATATATGCTGGCTCGCTATCGCTCACCAGGAAAATATTGACACCTGGATGGGGATAAACGTCATAAAATAGTAGGCTAAATGGGGCCAAATGGATTCAAGTCATAGAGAGAGGGAGAGAAAGAGAAAACAGCGAGGTGGGCTCCCTTAAAAAGCCTCTAAAATGTTCATATAGGCTCATGGAGGCCATCTGCAATCAAAAGATGAAAACAGTGAGGATTCTGAATGGCCACTTTGGGTCTCTCTGTGTAGTTCCTTCCTGTTGATGTATATATTAGACAAAATGGCCACTATAGTGTTAAGACAGTTTCTCGTTGCATTCATTATTTACTCCCAGTTAAACCGGAATGAATGGAGAATGCTTGTGAATATATGAGTGAAAATGCGCTCACTTGGGAAAGGGGGTCGGTCGCCAGTTGGACTAGATAATAGTCCGTCAGGCACCTGGCCCGGGGAGCCGGTATATATGAAGGGTGCGCCTGGATGTGTAGTGGGCGGGCTTGTGGTGGTTAGGCTCTGCTGCATGTCTGCCTGCTGAGACCGGAACTTCTCCGGGAGGTCGGGGGCCGGGGGAGTGCTGGAGTGACCTTGGTGATCCCTGGTCTCCTGGGCGACCTAGATGTCCCCACCGTCCGCAGCCCCCCTTGCAGTGCCACCCAATCGGGCGATCTCGCCAGCACCTAGAAGGAAAAGTAGTACAGGAAAAGAGACAGACAGAAACGGCTAAGGTAGGGTAGAGGATGCCTAACCTCACTTTGGGGAGAACCAGCCCTCACCCATCTTACTGCTAGTTATCCTGACTAACTTATAAGTAATGCAGGAACATAATATTTAATTTACCGACTCTTTCCCATAAGTTAAAGATTACAACCAACGTTAGAAAGAAAGTAATACGTAGAAGAAAAAACTAATTTACAAATCTAAATACTAAAAAGAAAGCAAGCAATAACGACGTAAAGAAAATATATTGTCTGTGATCCCATTGAAGGCTACGGGAAAGTGACTGACAAGAAATATAGAATTCCTGGATACCCTTCGACAGAAATTGAAAGAGAGAAGAAGAGGTCTGCAAGGAGATTGAAGCTCCCAGTTCCGAGTGAAGGTGGTGGTGGTGGGTGAGAGGCAGACAGACTGATTGATTGGGGATTACCTTCCTTTGTGCTGCAGGCTCTTTCGCATTCCAATTTCTCCTTTTGTCAGCGATGTCACTCACTTGGCTTATCGTGTTTGCACTTTGATAAAATGTTATTGAAACATTTTTCTTTTGTTGTCAATGCACTTGTGTTATTTTTATTATTAAGCAAGGCATACGAACATTTTCGGTTTATAGAAGTATATCGGTTTCCATTTTTATTTTTGTTGGTGTCCACTCTAAAATGAAACTATTTACGCATTTTTTTTATTGTATTAGATTTATTTTCCACATTATTATTTTAGGCATAATGCAAACATAAGAATATTTGAAGAATGCTCTGTATTTAGAATTACAATATCTTCTATTTTAACTTCATTGTTTCTTATTTTGATCATTCAATGTATCGCTCTTAACTTTAGAAATGGTCGTTGCTCGTGTGTTATCCTTTGAAAATTCAACATTAATTTTAGCTTAGTTGTTGTTGTTGTTTCCTAAGCTGCCTAGCCGAACAGCCCCGAGTCCTTAAGGAAGGCCATGGCCACGGTCGGGCTCTCCCACAGAGCTCTCAAATAGTGTATATTGTGTTGTTGGCGTAAGTGGTTGTGTGAAATGCAGTCTTCTATGATGTGTTTTATGGTATGGGGTGCTGTGTTACAACCCGGGCAGGTGTCGACGACGGAGTCATCCAGTCTCTTCTGATAGCTCAGAAGAGCTGGATGGTGTCCGCATCTCAGCCTGGCCAGGTGGACTCTGTCCTCGCGAGGAAGGGAGGATTCAGAAGGATGGATTTCGGGAGGTCGTGCTTGCAGCTGCGTGTTGTCTATGAGTGAGTGGATGGAACGGCGAGTGATATGAGTATGGATGTGCTTCCGGAAGTTGGTTTGGGTTGGGCAGGGAGGGAGAGAAGACAGTATTTATGTGTGATAGCGTGTGCTAGGTGTTGTTTTGATATTTCTTGGTGTCTGTGGGTGTGTTGCCATGTAGTGTACTGGGTGGTGTTGATTCGTGGAGGCTGCTGCCAGGAATTGAGTGCCTCTCATGTCTAGATGATCTTTGACTTTTAGGACTTTGGTTTCTTGATGTAGGTGATCTGTGGGTGTCGTAGCTGTGCATCCTGTGATGATTTTAAGGGCTTTATTTTGAATAGTCTGTAAGGTCTTATGATGTGTTTCAGCTAGGTTAGAAGCCCAGGCCGGGCTTGCGTATTCCATAACTGATCTTATGTATTGTTTGTAGACTGTGGTGGTGGTTTCTTTGTTATGTCCAAATTTCGTGTGGGCAAGTGATCTGAGGGCGTTAAGTCTGGGTGTCGGTTTCTTTTTCGTGTTTATGTTGTGCTGTTTGAATGTCATTTGGGTGTCGTATGTTACTCCTAGGATTTTGGGTGTGTGTGTGTGTGTTAGGGGTGTGTTGTTTATGTTGAGTCCCGGGACGTAATCGTGCTCTCCTGTCCAGCTTGTGAGGAGGGTTGCAGTGGATTTAGCTGGGGCTAAATTGAGTCTGTTTGTAGTGCACCATTCATGTAATGTGTCGAGATAGTCTTGAAGGAGTCTTGTTGCTGTGTCTGGGTTTTGGTGCGTGCTTGTGAATGTTATGTCGTCTGCGTAGGAGGCTATGGTTATTTGGGGTGAATTTGGTGTATTTATATCATGCATGTACAGATTGAAGAGGGCGGGCGACAGGACGGATCCTTGCGGGACTCCGTTTGGGAAATTTCTAATGCTAGATGACTGACCGGCAAAAGATACGTGGTGTACACATCTACCTGCTAAGAAGTTGGCCAGCCATCTTTTTGTGTTGTTGCGCATGTTTGTGTTGTAGATTTTGTTTGTTAGGTTGTGGCGGGGGATGGCATCGAAGGCTTTACTAATGTCAAGTGTGGCAAGTACTGATCTGTGTGGTGGTCTAGCTGAGTTGATGCCGTCAAAAGCTCTTTGTGTAAGGTCTGTAAGAAGAGTGTTTGTGGAGTGCAATGGCCTGAAGCCGTGTTGTGTTGGAGAAAGGGGTAAGTCAGGTGTCATCAGTTGTAGTACAAGGCGCTCTATGACTTTGGAGGGGGTGCAAAGGAGTGTGATAGGGCGGTGTGAGGAGGGTAGCGTGGGATCTTTGTTAGGTTTGGGGAATATGATGATGATACCATGCTTCCTGATGTCTGGTATTGTGTTGTGTGAGTAGCTGTAGTTTGATATGTTAGTGAGTACTTGTATGCCTTGTGGTCCCAGGTGTCTGAGGTGAATGTTGCTTATGTTGTCTAGGCCACAGGCGGGTGAGAGCTTGAGATTGTTGATGATATGCTTTGTCTGGTTGTTGGTGAAGGGTGTATAGTCAGGGTCTGTGGGGAATTGTCTTTTGCGTCGGATGACACGTCGGTCGTCTTTGTGGGGTTTTAGGTGACTGACATGAGAGAAGTGATTGATGAGAGTGTTTGCTTGTTGTTTACGTGAAGGAGTAGAGTCTGTTGTTGTGATTGCAGCATGTGATTGTGTTGTGTTGCTGTTGGAAAGTGTGATGCTGTTTAGTGTTTTGTAGAATTTTGGGGGTTTGTTTTGTGATCGAGTGTTTGTAGGAAGTTATTCCAATTTAGTGTTTGTTGTTCTTGTATTTTGTTGTTAATCTGGATGTTGAGTGCTTGAATTTGTTGATTGATGTCTTGTGTGTGGGGTGCTGGGGAGTATTTTAGTGTGTCGCATTGTATGATGAGGTTTTGAATTTCTGGTGAGAAGTTGGGGTTGTGTTTTTTATGTTACCTCTTGGAATGTGTTTCTTGTCGGCGTTTTGGATAGTCGTGTTGAATGTGTGTACAGCATTGTTGATGTTAGTGATGGGTGTACTGTTTAAGGTTTCAAAGTGTTGTTCTGTCTCATTTGTGAAAGCTTCCCAGTTAGCTCTTTTATAGTTAGTGTAAGTGTGTCTGTGGCTAGCTGGGGTGAGTCTTGTTTTGGTGGTGATAATGATCGGGAGGTGGTCTGAGCCTAAGGTTCTGACCACCCTCCAGGATGTTGTGGGGGCGAGTTCGGGGGAGCAAAAGGTGATATCAGGAGATGATGGGGTGTAGAGGGCTTGGTGGGGAGTATGGGTACGCTGATGAGTGTTATTAAGGATATATAGGTTGTCTGTTTGGTGTTGTAAGACCACCCCTCTGTCTGTGTCGGGGTTGTCGACAAACCAGGCCGACGTCTTTGCATTGAAATCACCACCCAGGATGATGTGTGGGGTGTTTGTGATGTGTTGTATTTGTGGTCTGTAATCGTTTGGTACTGTAGGGGATGTTTGGGGAGGGATGTATGTGTTTATAATGGTAATGTTGGAGCTATTGCCAGTGCGTATTTTAATTGATTGATTTTCTGTTGTGTTATCATTTGGGGGGAGGAGGGATTTTGTATGTGCACTGGTGTCTATATATGTTATATCTTTGTGTACCAGGGTGATGAGTCCACCGCCAATGCCGACGGCCCGGTCTTGTTGTATGGTGGTGAAATTGTGAAATGTAGGTGTTTTTTGTGTTGTACAGAGTTTTGTTTCTTGTAAGATGGCAATGTGTATGTTGTGTTGTTTGATGAAGTGTGTGAGTTCGTGTTTCTTTGTGTTGATGCCATCTATGTTTAGTTGAAGGATGTTAAAGTTGTGTGTGCGGTGTATGTTGGGTGCTGCTGCACGAGGATGGGGTGGGGGTGGGGGTGGGGATTGGGTACCTTTTGATACCTTTTGATGTGTTCGCCACTCTTCTAGCGGCACCAAGGAGCGCGACGCCCCTCGTTATGGGTGGTGATTTGGTGCAGTAGACTGTTTGAAGCGACAGCTCGCTCCCTTGCGAGGATGGGCTCGTCTGGCACTTTTTGCAGTTCGACATCTAGGGCTCTCTTGAAGTTGTCTAACGAGATGTCCCTCATGTCTCTTACTCGCCGTGGGAGTTTGTTGAAGAGACGTGGGTGCAGGGGATGAGGGTAGGAATGGATTAGGTTGGGGTGTGGATGGGCTGGGTGGGTTGGAGAGGAGAGGTGGACGGGTTTTTGGAGTGGGAGGATGTTATGGGCAGGTTATGTGGGTTGGGGAGGAGAGTTGAACGGGTTTTAGGAGAGGGAGAGGGAGTGGATGGTATTTTAGCTTAGTTAAAAATTACGGTGCCTACTAATTTGATTTCTTGTGTCTCTTGTCAACGGTTAAATATTCTTTCTACTGTCACTCTCATCTCAGAATGGGTCATCTTGTTTGACTGCATGTATTTTATTGATTTTAATATTATACGTGGTAGTTATAGTAGTAGTAGTAGTAGTAGTAGTAGTAGTAGTAGTAGTAGTTGCATTATATTATGTATTACCTTTAAGATCTTGTGTAAAATATTTTAGAAAATAATGTGGTTGCTATTATCAGGGCAGAAACAACAGCAGATACAAATGTGTAGTCCAGGAAGTAACGATGGTATGAAGGCATTTTCTCCACAACTGGCCAGCGTTATGAGGCGAATCGAAATAACGAGAGAAACGCGTCGATAAAATTCGTGTTCAATGTCCGTACAAGTTGGGTTCAGGATTTGTTGTTACCTTGGTGCATAGCCCGTGACCTGCACAGTTTTAACTCTTTCGAGATACTATTACGCATTTCTTTCTGTTTGCTGCTTAATATTAGACGATTAATTTAGATAACGACGGGTATACGGATATCAGAGGGTTGATTGATACCCTTTTAAATCCCACAAATCCTTCCTAACATGTATAAAATTGTCTAATGATAGCCAGAGTAAACTGTGAAAATGTGTCATTATCTTCAGAGGATTAAATAACTTTGTATTTGGCTCTCTTTTCTTCGTCTTTTTTTTTTCTTCATTTAAATTGTGAATTTTATAGTTATTATTATTCTTGTTTTATTCACATCCATTGTTTACCATTCATCTATTAGAGTATTTGTATCTGTTTTACACTTGTGTAAGATTTCTTTTAGAAGTATTTGCCGCTTTATTTCTAGCTGGCTCTTTTAACACACACACACACACACACAAACACAAACACACACACACACACACACACACATAATGACCAGAACAGCTAGTTTCCTATATTTGGTTCCAAGTCAAAAGAAGGTAATTAAACAATACAAACAGAGAATGAACATTGGAGGTGTTTGGGTATCGAATCCATGACCAGCTCATTTTCACTGCCATTCTAGATAACAATAGGTTTGCTAGCGTAGATGTGCATCGTTTACATTATGATAGGTTATATCAATTATGTTAAAGTAGTGTGTGTTAGTGTACGCTATGTTATCGAGATATTTTGAAGGATCTATAAACCCTTTATGGTATGGGTAGCTCTCTGCCTGCCCAAAGGTGACATTAAGGAAGGGATCATCATTCGATTTGTTTTTAATACAAAAAAAAAAAAAAAAAAAAAGGTCCCACCCCCTTCATCATCATTCGAATCCCTGCCCTCCAACCATTGATTTGATGTGGCCCCAGCTCATTAAAAGCAGCCTGGCTTCTAGAATATGTGAAGCCACCGAACTGTGGTTAGACTGAGTCATAATAATCTAGTTTAAGCAAGGATACATTTGGTTAGGTAAGGTTAGTTTAGAAAAGAAGCTTGCTACAATTGAAAAACTAGCTTTTGAATTAATAAATAAACCATGAGAGGCCCTAACACAGCAAACATGAGAGAGAGAGAGAGAGAGAGAGAGAGAGAGAGAGAGAGAGAGAGAGAGAGAGAGAGAGAGAGAGAGGCCTAATTGGAGTTTGATAGAGGCCTCTGCCACCCCTCATGCAAGTCACAATCGAATCTGTCTAACACAGAGGGGAACTTCGGGGGAGTAGAGGTGAACTGCATGGCTGAAAAGGTCGTTCTTGGGTAAAACATATGACGAGATAGAGAGAGAGAGAGAGAGAGAGAGAGAGAGAGAGAGAGAGAGAGAGAGAGAGAGAGAGAGAGAGAGAGAGAGAGAGAATATGAAGCTATGACGTACCATTATAACAGTAAATAAAAACTTGCAGGAAGGAACGTTGTCAATAAAGTATTCTTCCTCTTGGTGTTCATATTCATTCCGTAAAGAAAAAGTCATTAGGTAGGAAGCTAAATGTACATAGTATAAATCCTATAAATGTTAAGGTAGGTAAAGCAGGACAGGTAGCAAGACATAAACACAATCAAACAATGTATAGGGTTTTTTCAGGTACTAAATCATAAAGTAAAACAATCGGGCAGTTTTAAAAAAACATAGCCACTCAAAAGTTAAGATAGCAGGCACGTTACTAAGCAATGACGTACAAATGGTGAAAAGGTCAAGCTATAAAAAGGCAAACCCACTGAAAATTAGGGAGACTGTAAGGCAGACAAGCAAACACACAGAAAGACACACAAACGTTTAAGAGCGAAATCAGCCATTCGAATGCCCTGATG